>BGPT01001368.1:15000-161015 GCA_003297045.1 Symbiodinium sp. clade C Y103
TTCCTCTTGCCTTCCTGCCTTCCTGCCTTTCTTCCATCCTTCGCCAACTTCCTTGCGAGCAGGTCGCCGCCAGCTTCCTCGCCAGCCTGTTCTACATAGGCACTCTATTGCGAACTCGCCAGCTCTTTGGGCCTTGCCGACTCGCCGGACTTGAGCAGAATCGCGAGCTCACAGGTTCTTTTTAGTTTCCGCTCCACCTTTTCCTCTTTCTTTTCCTTTTTCTCCTCCTTTGCCTCTTTCTCTTACCACACCTTTAAAACTATTTGAGATGCAAAAGGTACCGCAATCAACATGTTGAAACAAAATCCCCCACAATTGATCGCCTGTAAAATGCCAAACATTTGGGTTTATAAAATGGGCTCTCCAGACCCCTTCTCATAAACGAAAAAAAACAACAAAAAATATTCACTATTTTGTTTTTTGTTTCTACGGGACGGCATTTTAAAAAACTGATGATCATGTCTGGATGGTAGATTATGTACTTTCTTGTTGGTGCTTGGGTTATAGAGGTAATGCATTTTATAAATGAAAAAGGTTTCTAGAAGTGTTCAGTGGCATTTTCCGTCATTTTCAGTGGCCAGACATTTTGTAAATAATGCCCCTTGGTTGCTCCCATCTAAAATCACAGGGGTCGGGATCTGGTAAGGGCACCCCCCAAATTTGATGGTTTCCTTATCTAACCCGTTTTATAGATGGCACTGATGTGCAACTATTCTGGAGGGGGGTTTCTGACGTCAAGGCATTTTATAGTGGTGTTTGTTGCAAGTCCCGAAAAGGAACCCTATCATTTCAACAATTTAAAAAAAAAACACAACAAATGTCATCGGAAGATTTCGATTTTTGAGCGTATTGGCATTCCAAAAAAAACCGAATGCATTTTATAGTGCTGAAATGTGGTTTTCCTAGAGCGATCCATTTTATAAATGCCTAAAAACGCCTATTATTTATGAAATGCCCGGTTAGGGGTGGGCACCTATCAAACAAGGGGGATGAAATAAATTCATTACAAGTTCTACAAGTACTACAAGCACTCCAAGTTCGCAAGAAAAAGGAGATTTCAATTAATTGTCGCCAATTACCAGTAGTACCGCGCAAGGCGGTGGCAGAAGTTTCAAAAATAGGAAACCTATAGGAGAGGGTGGTTGTTTTGAATCATGGATGGCAGAGCGAACCCACTGATGGACCGACAAGTGGTTGGAGGCAGCGCAGTGTAGTTGTAATGTAATGTTTGTTGAAATTGTAGTAGTTGGAGCTGTAGTTGCAGTTGTGGTTGTAATTGTTGTAGCTGTAGTGGTCATGTAGTTGAAGTTGTACTTGTAGTTGCTGTAGTTGCTCTAGTTTTTGTAGTGGTAGTTGTAGCGCAGCGCAGTGCAGTGTAGTGTAGTGGTGTTTGTGGTGGTTGATGTGATTGTAGTTGTACTTGTAGTTGCGGTTGTTGTTGTAGTCGTCCTCGTCGTCGTCGTCGTCGTCATCGTCGTCGTGGTCGTCGTCGTCGTCGTCGTCGTCGTCGTCGTCGTCGTCGTCGTTGTTGTTGTTGTTGTTGTTGCAGTTGCTGTAGTTGTTAGTTTAGCCAAAGTTCAAGTTGGAGTAGTTGTTGTAGTTGTACTTGCGGTTGTAGTTGGAGTTGTCGTTGTAGTTGTAGCTGTTGCGTTTGCATATGTTGTAGTTCTAATTGTAGTGCAAGTTAAAGTTGTAGAAGTTGTAGTTGTAGTGGTAGTTGTAGTTTAGTTGTTGCATGTTGTTGTTGTGGTTGTTGTTGTTGTTGTTGTTGTTTTTTGTGGTTGTTGTAGTCGTAGTGGTCGTGGTAATTGTAGGATGTTGTAGTGGTAGTGGTGGTGGTAAAGGTAGTGGTACAGTCAAGGGTCAAAGTCGTAACAATTTTTTGGTTTTGCCTTCATACCATTGGTCGAAACTCCGCAGGGGGGTCGCAGCGATTTTGGCTGTGTCTATGGGATTTGCAATGATTTTTTTAAATCGGTTTGAGATTTTTAATGGGTAAAATCCATGTATTTCCGTTGGATTCTTGGATAACTATATTATCTGGTGGGATGGTTTAGCATGTTTAGCTTACATGGGGGGAAACGTTCTTATGGTCATGCCTCCTGCATACATCTTTTGGATGGGAGGGAGGTTGTTTACGTTACGGTTTGGGATGCCTCTTTTGGATGGGAGGGAGGTTCGTCTTTGTTAACTTGATGGTTTGGAATGAAGAAGGGGTGTGGTGGCGCAGGGAGTTGCGCACTTCATTTTATAGTCGGTGACGGCCCTGTGTCCTGCGTTTGAACACTCATGAATCAGGGGTCGTTCGGGGGGTCGTCCGGGGGGTCGTTCGGGGGGTCGTTCGTTTTATCTCCCGCATTTTTTTTCATTTGCGTTCTTTGCTGTTTCCTTCTTGTTCTTCATGTTTTTCTCGTTTGTTCTCTTTTTCTCTCTCTGTCTCTCTCTCTGTCTCTCTCTCTCTCTCTCTCTCTCTCTCTCTCTTTCTCTCTCTTATTTGTTCTTCTTTCTTTGTCTTGGCCCCATTTTCTCTTCTTCAATCTCCTTATCTTGCTTTCTCACTGTCACTTCTTTTCCCCACCTCCTCCTGTAACATAGCAGCGTGTTAGCGTACAAGTGCCTTTGGGAGCTGAGGGTTTCCAAAGCTATTTCCTGACCTCATTTTTACCTTTTTTTCAACCTGACAGTGTGCCATGGTGATTTAAACAAAAACACAAAACTTGCAAGGACTTCCGCTTGTGGGGGTGTTGCAGGTTTTCTTTTCCAGTGCCACGTAGTGCTGGGTAGTGCAGAATAGTGGTGCTGTACGAGGGGTAGGCTCTCCAGCATTCAGTATACCAGTTCTTTTGTATGCTTCGGACAAAGGCAATGAATTCCCTTATGTTTTGATGGATTGCTGTGCTGTGGCCGGGTCGTGGCGACTTTTCCGCAAACGATGTATCCACATTCCAGACAATTGCTGTGACTTCAGCCCTCGACTGTAGTGCTTGTTGTGCTGGTAGTTGTAGTGTAGTGTCGTGTCGTGTGGTCTTGTGTGGTGTGGTTGGAGTTTAGTGCAGTGTAATGTAGTTTGTGGTTTGCGTCTTGTAGTATAGTTGTGGTGTGGTGCAGGTGTAATGGTAGTTTTGGTTGTAGCTTTATCGTAATTGTAGTTGTAGTATGTTGTGGTTGACTGTATGGTGGTGTCGTGTAGCGTAGCGTAGTGTAGTCTATAGTGGTGTAGGTCCAGAACAAAGCAGTTTTGCAAGGCTATATCCAAAAAATGGAAAGGTGAGTGCGGAGGTGACGGCCTCGTACCAATGCGTGCTGCGATTTTTCCATGCCATGTCTCCAAAGTATTGCCCTGCCACGGAAAAGTGACGCCAACTCATACGAAGTGCTGCGCTTGTCACACGCAATCATCATAGCAAACCTGGAGATCTGATGCTCGAAAATGCAACCGCTGTCAGGGAATCAGCGCCCTGACCTTTGAACATGTCTGCTCGGTATGTCCTGCCACTCGCAATGCCTCGTTGCAGATCGCCTTCAAATGTCCCACGTCTGCCGTCGTTTTGGCCAATGCTACAGAACCCAGACGTTTGCGTCATTGTTGACAAGGTGTAAGATCTTTGGCGCCTACCCCGCAAACTCATGCTTGAACACCCCCATCCCCTTATAACCCTTGATTTTTAGGGGGGACACGGTAAAATGATGTAAAATGTAACTTACATTTTTCATATTTTTCGGGTTGTTTGTTTGGGGAGGGTTAATTGTAATTTAAAAACTGTCAGGTAGCCAAAACTTAGGTTTTGGAAGGGTTCAAAATGTAAGTTACGACCCCTTCAGGCATGGCTCTGGTATCTCTGGTCAAAAGATTTTGGGGCAGTTTCCCAAGAATAGTTCAGGTGTGAAAATGGGAGGGGGGAGGCTAACAAAATGTAGCTTACATTTTTGCCCCCTCCCCCTCCCCCGTTTCAGTTGATATATGTTGGTATCTAATGGTGTCCAATGGAATCCTGGTGATTCTAGGGGGTAGAAATGTAAGATCCATAGGGTAAGGTTCCAAAGACCTGCATTTTTGCATTGGAAACTCTACCTTGAAACCATGAACTTACATTTTCCATTGATGCTTTTTGGTTGTTAGTCACCCCTGCACCGACCTTGTTGCAACAGTTTGTATATGCGTATGTAAATCTTCCCATTATTTTCATGTTTTACCCCCATGGTGCCTCATGCTTTGGGGACCTCCCCAAAACCAACTTACATTTTTGAGGACAGGAGGGTTCTACAAAAATTGCACATTCAAAAACATTGATGGCAGTAGAGGTGCCCCAAATTTGGGCCGCAGACGCCGAAGACGCCCGAAGACGCCCGAAGACCCCGAAGACGCCCGAAGACCCCGAAGACGCCAGAAGACGCCCGAAGATGCCGAAGGGTTCCGAACAGATGTCTCGAAACCAACTCCAGATTTGTTGCCGGATGTTGTCGGTTGCTTCGTTGATCACGCAGGAATTGCAGTTTTTGATTTTAGAAAAAGCCGTCGATTGCAGCCGCTTGCAGCCACTCGAGTGGCCGCATGTGGCCGCAAGTGACCATGTCACTTATGTTACCAAGTCATCAAGTCGGTCACTTGCAAGTGGCCGCGAAAGACCGCAAGTGCATGCAGCAAGTGATCGCAAAGCGACCGCAAGTGGCTGCAAGTGACCGCATGCAATGGTCACGGAAATTTCCCATCTTTCGCGCCCGCTCACGGAACATGCTCCGTTGATGCTACTCTCTTCAGGTACTTTCAAGTTTCTACCATCATCTACCATCATTCATGTTACGTTCGAAGATCTCATCTTCAATGTTCCAATTTATTATGCTATCAAGATTGTAGAATGTTGGGAAATGGAAGAGAAGATTTTAGAGCCTCGCAACAATGATGTTAAAAGCATTGAGTGAAGATCTTGAAGCGTAGCACCACTGATTGTAAAATGGTTGAAAATTGGAGACAAAATCCGACAGCGTCGCAATAATAATGTTTAGAAGGGAATCTTGTCGCGTAGTGCTGTTGATGTTGAAGTTGATATGACATGTAAAAAATTGAAGACTTGATCTTAGAACGCGCTATGCTGTAAGATTTTGATTTGTTTTGCTCATGGTCTACCATCATTGATGGATGCTACGCTCCAAGATTTTCTTTCAAATTTCCAACGTTTTACCATCGTTGCTGCTACCTGCTAAGATCCTCTCCTCCATGTCTAACATCGTGGATGCTACGCTTTGAAAACTTGTCTTCAGTTCCAAGCTTTCGGCCCGTATTGTAGCTACTCTCTAAAATTTGTTCTTCCATTTTCAATCGTTTTACCATCGTTGATACCACGCCCTTCGATTTCATGATTTTGCCCACAATCTACCATCATTGATGCTGCATTGTAAGACTTTCCCTTCAATTTTCTAACATCATTTGTGCTACGCTCAACAAGTTTTTCTCTAGCAAATTCTCACTTCATTGACCCTAGGCTCTAAAATCTTCTTTCCAATTTTTGAACATCAGTGACGCTACCTTCTAAGATCTTCTCGTCAAGTTTCGCACATTCTACCGTCTTCCTTTCTACGCAATAAGATCTTTTGGTTCGTTTTCCACCATTCTACCCGTACAGTCATTGATGCTACGCTCTAAGATCTTACCTCCATTTCTTTCAAGTCATTGATGCTAGGTTCTAAGATCTTCTGAAAGGTTCTAACATCAGTGATGCTGCGCTCCAAGATCTTCTTTTGAATCTTCTAAATCACGGATGCTACCTTCTAGGATCTTTTCTGCAATTTCACAGACTTTTGATGCTACGCTCTAATTTCTTTGCTGCGCTTTCTTCAAGTGAGCAGCGTCAAAAACCTCCAAGCAAGAAAGTTAATTGGGGATTAAACCAAGTTGGATCCGCGGAAGTGAACCCCACGTCCGCGGAAGTGCGCGGAAGGGCTTGCGGAAGCAGACGCTGATCGTCCGATCGCGGAAGGGCCGCGGAAGACGAATAAAATTAGTAAACATGTGTAACATGAGTAAAGAATCTATAACAATCTTATGGTTGAGATTGATGCGATTGGTGTGAACAATTCCGCGCAGAGTCAGCTGTGATGGGAGCTTGGACCCGCCATGGAACAGTTACTGTGGAGCAGCAAGCAGTCATGGAAGAGCAAAGATTGCGGGATGTTTTGCTGGGGACACAATGTTTGGCCCCGTTTTGGCCCCGAAATCCGCGGAAGCTGCTCCGCGGAAACTCTGAGGAAGGCGAGCCTTGTCTTCCCCAACCCCCGTCCTGGTGGACAGGTGCCAGCAGTTACCTGATTATCATCTCTCTTGCCTCCGTTTCCTGTAACAGCATTTTGCGTTTTTGACCACAGCGCCACCTGTCGAAGCATCTCCAGACGTCACCCACTATTGTACACAATCAAAGTCAATCAGTTTCCATGGACGTTTATTCATTTTATGATCTTCATGACGAGCTTGTTTTCGTGGAAGCTCCGCGGACACAGAATCAACCTACCAATCATCGGCGGAAGCTGCAACAGTGGTCGCGAAAGCAGCGCGGAAGACCGCGCGTAAGACCAGCAAAATTATAAGAGAATGACAATGGTTTTCGCCACCGCTCAAGTGGCCATCATCATGACAGAAACACGTCAATATCTTTTCCTTAATGTTCGAACATCATTTATGCTAGGCTCTAAGATCTTGTCCTTTTTTTCCGCTCACCATCATTCGTAGTGCTACGCTCTGGGATCTTGATTCTGTTTGCTAGCATCGTTGATGCTACGCTCTACATTTTTCCTTTCAGGCTCTTTCTTCAATGTTCCAACATTATTGATGCTGCTCTCTGAGATCATGTTTTTTTTTTGAATGTCATATCAAATTCAACATCAACAGCACTACGCGACAAGATCCCCTTTTAAACATCATTCATGCGAGGCTCTCGGATATTGTCTCTACCATCAATCATGCGACGTCTTTCACTCAACCATTTTAGAGTCAGCAACTTTGGTCGTAGCGATTTGCTGGTTGTAAGTCAATTAGTTGCAGGAGAGCATATCCAGGGGGTCGTAGCGATTTTCATTGGGCCTATGGGATTTGTATTGTTTTTGTGTGGTTGACCTGTTCCCAAATGAATGGTTTTACTAGCATTTAGCTTGGATTTGCAATTTCATAACTCTTGACTGTGGATTCCGTGATAAGTTTATGATACACACGGCGCTGGTTTGAGTTGTTTTCATCGCTGGATGCAGGGTTTGGGTAACTTTGCATCATGGGTTTGTCCGCAGTTTGAGGTATATATATATATATATATATGTATATATATATATATATATATATTTCATACAATATACATATACAAACTAATGTATAGAGACGGAAATAGAGAGAGACACAGAGAGATAGAGAGAGAGAGACACAGAGAGAGAGAGAGAGAGAGAGAAAGAGAGAGAGAGAGAGAGAGTCAACGAAAACGCCGTTGCATGTTTTTGCTTTTGGGCCAATTGTCTATAGATCGCGACAAGACTTCCCAAAGGGTCTTGTTCGGGTTCGTTCGGGGTCTCGTTCAAATAGGCATCATTTTCCCCAAGGAGTGCGGTTCCAGCCATCCACCCCCGAGAGAGAGGGAGAGAGATGAGAGAGATGGCGCGAGAGAGAGCGAGAGAGAGAGAGAGAGAGAGAGAGAGAGCGAGGGAGGGAGGGAGGGAGAGAGAGAGAGAGAGAGAAAGAGAGAAACTGAGAGAGTGAGTGAGATAATGAGGGAGAAAGTGAGTGAGAGAATGAGTGAGAGAATGTTCCACGATGTGAAATCAAAGAAGACATTTGTTAGGCATTCTCATTGTGTTTTGGATTGTTGCTGTGACCCTGCCGACACGGGGTCGAAGCGATGTCCTCCCATAGGAATTATAATGATTACCGAAAATTGCTGTGACTAAACTGGTTGTCTGTACCATCAGTGGTGCTACGCTTCAAGATCTTCACTTCAATGTTCTAACATCATTGATGCCAGGCTCTAAAATCTTCTCTTCCATTTCCCAACATTCTACNTACCATCAGTGGTGCTACGCTTCAAGATCTTCACTTCAATGTTCTAACATCATTGATGCCAGGCTCTAAAATCTTCTCTTCCATTTCCCAACATTCTACCATCATTGATGCTATGCTGTAAGATTTTCTTTTATTTTGCTCATGGTCTACCATCATGGATGCTACGCTCCAAGCTTTTCTTTCAAGTTTCCAACGTTTTACCATCGTTGCTGCTACCTGCTAAGATCCTCTCCTCCATGTCTGACATTGTGGATATGACACTTTGAAATCTAGTCATAAGTTCTAAGTTTTCTGCCCGTATTGTAGCTACTCTCTGAAATCTGTTTTTCCATTTTCAATCGTTTTACNGTGGATATGACACTTTGAAATCTAGTCATAAGTTCTAAGTTTTCTGCCCGTATTGTAGCTACTCTCTGAAATCTGTTTTTCCATTTTCAATCGTTTTACAATCGTTGATACCACGCTCTTCGATTTCATGATTTTGCCCACAATCTACCATCATTGATGCTGCATTGTAAGACTTTCCCTTCAATTTTCTAACATCATTTGTGCTACGCTCAACAATTTTTTCTCTAGCAAATTCTCACTTCATTGACCCTAGGCTCTAAAATCTTCTCTCCAATTTTTGAACGTCAGTGACGCTACCTTCTAAGATCTTCTCGTCAAGTTTCGCACATTCTACCGTCTTCGTTTCTANCTAGGCTCTAAAATCTTCTCTCCAATTTTTGAACGTCAGTGACGCTACCTTCTAAGATCTTCTCGTCAAGTTTCGCACATTCTACCGTCTTCGTTTCTACGCAACAAGATCTTTTGGTTCGTTTTCCACCATTCTACTCGTACAGTCATTGATGCTACGCTCTAAGATCTTACCTCCATTTCTTTCAAGTCATTGATGCTAGGTTCTAAGATCTTCTGAAATGTTCTAACATCAGTGATGCTGCGCTCCAAGATCTTCTTTTGAATCTTCTACATCATTGATGCTACCTTCTAGGATCTTTTCTGCAATTTCACAAATCTGTGATGCTACGCTCTAATTTCTTCGCTGCAGCTTTCTTCAGGTGTCCATCATCATGACAGAAACACGCTAATATCCTTTTCTCAATGTTCGAACATCATTTATGCTAGGCTCTAAGATCTTGACCATCATTCGTAGTGCTACGCTCTGGGATCTTGATTCTGTTTGCTAGCATCATTGATGCTACGCTGTAAATTCTTCTTTCAGGTTCTTTCAAGTTTCTACCATCATTCATGTTACGTTCAAAGATCTCATCTTCAATGTTCCAACATTATTGATGCTGCTCTCTAAGATCATGTTTATTATTTTGCATGTCCTATCAACTTCAACATCAACAGCAATACGCGACAAGATCCCCTTTTAAACATCATCCATGCGAAGCTCTCGGATCTTGTCGTCAATTTCCAACAATTTTACCATCAGTGTTGCTACGCTTCAAGATCTTCCCTTCAATGTTCTAGCATCATTGATGCGGGGCTCTAAAATCTTCTCTTCCATTTCCCAACACTCTGCCATCATTGATGCTATGCTGTAAGATTTTCTTTTATTTTGCTCATGGTCTACCATCATGGATGCTACGCTCCAAAAACAAATAGCAAACGCACCAACCCTAGATTGAAAACCACGGGAATCATGACAGAAAAGAAATTGCACAAAAACCAACCCAAACTTGTTTCAACTATGGCGATGTGTCTCGCGATGGGTGGGCCGCAGGTCCTAGACCTTTTGCAGCTCCCCACCCTTACCCGGGCCCGTCCCCTTGTGTCCCTTGCGGTCTTGTGCTCTAATGCGCCAGACAAATATGTCACATTTTTTGAGAATGAAAATGCATCCCAACATGCTGGCCAATTTTCATTTTTCAGTCTTGATTGCTAATTCAGAAAATAGGTTTGGTTGTTGTAGTATTTTTTTTATAGTTTGCCCGCCACACTATTATAGAGTAAATATGTAAGTTTCATATGAAAGATACATCCCATGTGGAGTAAACTTGTAAACATCATGGTAAAAATCCAAAAGGGGTACCCCATGCATACCCGCTCTCTAAAAATGACCATGAATCATGTTGGCAATGTCGTTGACCAGTGAAAGTGGCCGATTGTGATACTTGCAGCTTGCATGTTATGGGATCAGATGTTGTTTCAACACCATCCGTGAACATTCGGTTTTTATGTCGCTGAATTCAGTCATGACAAAGTGGTCAAAAGTGTTGCTCCCATTGTTTTGGCCCAAATCAAACCATGTCCGCAGCGTGCTGTGGTGGGAAGCGTGGAATACATTTGCAATGCATGTTCAGCATGAATCAGTTGATCATCCGAACGCGAACAAAAAGACATGGAAAAAACCTCGATCAAAACTGCAACCTTCAGTTTATCAGTTGTTTTCGGGTGGCATTGGCGGCATCGAAACGCTCACTTCGAACGCACAGGTCTTTGTTGACAGGTGAACCCCCGTTGTGTGGGGTGCTGCGGCCGGCTTTGACGCCATGGATCCGTCTCCATCGTCATCGCGCTCCAGCACCCACCTGCGCCCAAAGAGAATGGCCACGGTGGCGAATTTGGGCGTGGACCGTTCCGAGGTTGCAATGTGAGCCATGGATTAGGGATGATAAGGGGATAGCCAACAAGAAAAACGATGATTGAACCACTATGAAATTGATTCAACTCAAGGATAAATGAGAACAAATCTGGTCATTTTCTTTCTTGTCATCATTCTGTCATTGGCTTGTCGCTTTCAGCATTGACTTGCCAATACCATGGGTAATTTCGACCCGTGTTTGCTTGTTTCCGCCTTGTATGCCCATTGCATTGCGCCAAGGCTGGTCCATGGGGATGACAGGGACCCGTTCCAGTCGACTTTGCCATTTCGAAGAACAGTTGGATCAAAGCCTGGCCCATTTAAAGGACTGAGTGTGGATGAAAGGTTTGGATTGGCAATCCTTTCCCCCTAAGTAGATCCACATGTGTATATGATATATGTATCTATCTCTCTCTCTATATATATACATATTTATGTATATTATATTTATACCTTATATTTTAGAGTTACTGTAGTTATATGTGAATTTTACCAATATTCTATATTTAGCATTGCTTATCATTGGTTGTGTTTTTTTCATTCATTTTGGGGCCCCATGTAAGGTAGCCGGGCATGTGTTGTTCTGTGGGTGCTCACCTTCTAGCCGTGGCTGGCTGTTGGAAGTGGCAAGAAAAACGCAAATGCAAAACAATCTGCCGAGTGTGTTATAGTTTGTACAGCGAACCAAATAGTTATCTTATGATATATCTATATATGTATAAGTATATGTATCTGTGTATATGTATATGTATCTATACATATATACATGGATATGTATTATATTTGTTTTGCGGCGGTGATTGCTGCGCTGGTGGGACTAGCAACTTTGTGTTTGTGTTGGGGTCCTTGGATCTGGTCCTCAGCTCGTTAAGTCCACATCCCATGGCATGAGTTTCTGCCCAAAACTTGACGTGTCATCTTAGTACCATGCTGAATGCAACCAAAAGTGGCCAATGTCTATGTAGTAGATGAGGGCAACCCAATGCCATAAACCTATCATTTGGGGATGGTTTATGCCACTCGTTTATAGTGATTTTGGGGGTCAATTGGTTTAAGCGATAGTGACCAGGTCTCCACTCAATCTCAGATCATGATCCCAGTTGACGCCACTTTATTGTGATGGGTGGTTGAGGCCAGTTGAGGTATTCACCAGATAAAATGGATAGGGGGCATAGGGGGCCCGTTTTCATCATCGAAAAAGCATACAGATCCGGTATTCACCTGAAGAATGCGGATCCTACCAGCCATTGGCATTTTGGGTATGGAGCAGCTTTATATTGCCCACCTGGTTGAAATATTTGTTGAAGTGTCTTGAAATGTATTGAAATTTGAAATGTGGGTTTGTCCAAGAATGAGGCCCATCATGGAATACAATTTTTCATAATTTTTCAATAATTTTCATGTCCGTGAGGAGCAGGTCCTTCGCGCACATGACCGCGAAACCGGTGCGGGCTCCAGCATCTGGGCGAAGCAGCAAGCGGGAAAGGAGGTGTTGCATTTATGACCTATGATAGAATTATGATGGAATTGTGATAGGTATTGATCGATGATTGATCCTTGACCTTTTTTGTTATCAATCATGAAAATCCTGATAACCATGATAGGTAATGCATCAATGCAAGACCATGACAATTATAATGATCCAAAAATGATCCAAAAATGATCTACACATATTTTTTGCCATGCATATACCAATGTAATGATGCATACATATATATGTATATATATATATGGATACACACACACATATATATATATATGTGTGTGTGTAGAACTGAAGACGTATTATTGATTTTCTTGTTCCTGACACTTGGAACCAAGCATAGTTGAAGGGTTCACATGATCCGGCATGGGGGCAACGCCAAGGGCCTCGCCATCCCATGGCGGTTTGATCTGATTTCCGTATTGTATTACATCCCATCTCACACATCATCAAACATCATCCAACCAGAACAGGTCTTTGTTCAGCTTGTTGAACTCAGCTCCCAGCCCAGGCAAGAGACAACATCGAGATGAGAGTCCCACGAAGGGTGGCCCGTTCTTCATGCACCTTGGAGCGTGCCGTGGCATGGGGAAGCATAGCTGACAGCCGCCCATTGTATGTGCCATGGTCGAAAGTTGCATTCTACATCCATATTGGGGAGTGGTCATCAATCGATTAGTAGGATTGATGAACCGATCATGAAGGATTCCATCAGCGATGGTGGGATGACCATACCCCTCTGATATATCTAATCTCTATATTATATATATATATATATATCGACATGTTCATCCCATGCAATTTGACCATGGCACATGCAGAACATGTCGTCTCAATGTGTGGATAGAACCGCTTCAAAGTCGTTTTGAGACCATCTATTGCATCAGTCACTCCGAAAGGACGACCAAAAAATCGAACGCCATTTTGGATCCACTTAGACTTGGATCAAAAGAACTAATGAGGTAAACCTGCCGTAAACCATGTCCAAAAACATGGGAAATTATGGAAAATTACTGTATGGGATAATTCCCGAAAAACTGTGGTTCATCTTTGGGTCTACCCATCTGTGGGAAGTTCGATCATGATCCCCAAAGGGTCTCGGTTGCACCCAAGAATGAACAATCCCAAAATTGTGCGATTTGAAGGGGTTGTATTGAAATATTGAAATCATCCCGAATTGGAGGTTATTACAGCATTGGGGTTTACCGTATTGTGTTGAACATAACCCGTTCATAGTAAGTAAAAGATACATGTAAACAGATTATGTGTTCATTAAATTTGCTAAATTTAAAACACATCATTAACCCATATTTTCACATTATGTTGTTTGGGTTTCCCCCAGGTTCAGGGGTTTCATTGCGGCTGACGAGCTCAAACTGCAGTGATTCGCCATGAGGTCGACTTTGCCGCCGACACCGACAATGCAACCGCAAGCGCCTTCTTGCGCAGTTGCTTGGACTGTTTTTTTTTCGGCGGTGGTGCAGACATGGCTGAAATAGATTGAAACTGTTTGCATTAACTGCATATATATAATATATAAATATACTGATGCGTTTTAATGTATTTGACCTTGCACTGATGTACTACAATGGTATATAACCAAATATTCACTGATGTACTTTAATGTATATACACGCACATGTATTTCATAGCATACGCATAGAAAGTGCAATGAAAACCTTTTTTTTTCATGGTGAATTCTGCCAAAACAAAGCGAACACCGCCAGGCCGTCCGGAAAACAAATTACGTAATGATTCAGAGCTTCCACATTTTCCACTTCCAGCCTGTTGCACTTTCTCCGTGGTCGACATCTCAGGTAGACATTCCACAACTCGAAGATATAGTGCCCCGCAGCAAAAGTGGGAGTGCGGCGAGCGAGAACGGCTCCGAGATTGAGATTCCGAGGACAGCGGGACAGCATTGCGCAATGCAGCATGTTGCACCACTGACGTTGTGAGGGATGTCGCAGGGAGACCAACACCCGCAATTTTTAGAGAAACTGACTGCTTTACCCGAATTATTGTGGAATTGTGGGCATTTTATCGTCCACCAATTTCAAAGGTTCAGGTCTCAACAATCAAGAGGCTCAAGTTGCCTTTTTCCTTGACAGTTGCCATGCCTGGATGCAGCAACCTTTGCAGGTCACCGAACGGAGCCCGGAAAACAACTGCCTGGAACCTCAATGCCTACGGGGCCACAACTGACGTAACTGGCCCACTCAGTTGGTGTTGTACTTGGCCAGAGTGATCCCCTGCTGCGTTTGTGTTGAGAACTAATGAAGCAATTGCATCCCCCTTTGGATTTCTACTATGCATGCCCCATCTGTCAGGCCGTCAGGGACAGGGTTCGTTCTGACCCCAAGACTCCAGGCTCACTCCAGACTTCAGCTTGGGCCTCCAGACTAAAAACATCTAAAAACCACATCTCCAGCTACTATCCCAAGTCAGTCGTTGGGGTGAGGATAGGTCAAACTAAGTCAAACACACACAGGGATATGAGATACATACAATATGTACGCAATGATATTGAGATACGTGTTGCGTGTACTACATTGTCGTGCCTGGTAATAAACCATCCCCAATTTTGCCAGAAATGGATAGAAATGGGTGGTACAAAGTACAAAGCGTGCTTGAGGCTAGTAGCTTGACACAAGTCCTCCAGGAGAACGGCTTGGAGGAGGTGGGATGAAAAAGGGGATTGCTGGGAAGTCACCTCGAGATGCTTCTTTCCTTCAAGGGGAAAACAACACGCGTACAGTATACATTTATCATCATTTATTCATATATCATATATATATATATGCTTGCACAATCTTACACATGTAAATAACGAAATAAATGATAGAAAATAGATATATAAAGAAATATGCATAACAAAATACATACAGAAACAAATTCATAAATGAATAATGTATGTACATATTTTTTCGTATTTACACGCGCCAAAACACACACACACATATATATATATATACATTGACATATCCATGTTTAGATATATTATTCCGTGAACTCTTTGCAGATCTTAAGATGTGGGGCAACCGGGGGTTTCACCGTCAAAAATGGTGTGGAAGAAACAAAATCAAGGGAGTTCACCAAGGTTTCCAGGGTGGTTCAATCTACTGCCATCAATAAGGGTGTATACTAAGTATTGATTTGTGAGGAAGATATTGGACTGCATTGGGAGTTTGGGGGAAATGGAGGAGGGAACTCAGCTACTGTCCACCACTGCTATGTTCATTTTTGTATCACGCTTTGGCAATATGGCAATGGAGAACCTCCAGTTTTGGGATGATCCATGAGAAAATGGTGAACTTCCCTTGTTGTCATGCAGGCGAAATGTTTCTTGCTGAACAAGATAGTAAGGTTTTGGGAGTGGTTGCGCTGGCGGATTGGCTTATGACATTGTATTATCCCCACGTCATCATCATCACCACCACCACCACCATCATCATCATCATCATCATCACCATCTACAAATCCCGCCGATGTTGATCATGAAATCCACACATTTCTGCTGGCCCCAATTCTCGCCAGATCTCTTGCGTTACAATCATTGTTGTTTCAGGGTTTTTCGAAGGTTGCTCTTGTCAGAACTAACCATCCCATTTATATCTCAAAACATCCAGTCTTATGGTTATGTTTATATATTTAGACAACACCATTTATTTGTATCATATTTTATCAGATATCTATCATATCTGTATCCATTTACCCATCTATCTATCTATCTATCCATCCATCCATCCATCTATCAATCTATCAAACTATCAATGTATCAATGTATCTATCTATCTATCTATCTATCTATCAATGAAACTATCTATCAATGTAAATATCTATCAATGAAACTATCTATGAATGTATCTATCTATCAATGTAACTATCCATCAATGTAGCTATCTATCAATGTAACTATCTATCAATGTAACTATCTATCAATGTAACTATTTATCTATGTAACTATCTATCTATATATCTATGTCTATATATATCCATCTATCCATCAATCCATCCATCTATCAATCTATCAAACTATCAATGTATCAATGTATCTATCTATCTATCTATCTATCTATGTATCTATCGATCTATCTATCTATCTATCTGTCTGTCTATCTATCTATCTATCTATCTCTCTCTCTCTCTCTGTCTCTCTCTCTGTCTCTCTAATATATATATATATATGTATTTATAATTATAAATATATATATATATAGAAATATGAGTTGCGGTCAAAATGATGTTTGAAGACCACTGTGTTAGTGCAGAAACAAACACTCTCTTGTCAGAGATGTGCACAAAACAGTGTGAAGCGATAGGGCCCCCTCATAAAACGATAATGGCCCAAAATACTGGAAAGCGATATGCCCCCTCCCCCAAAAAAACACGATAACCGATAATAGCAACTACTGAGATGTAAAGGATTTGGGCGGGAACTCATATACATGACATCCACTGAAAATCACTGAAACATCTCCAGAAGATATCCTGAAGATATCCATCCGAGTATGATCCAATCTGCCGCGTTTTTTGTTTCCCCCAGCTGCCACGGCACTCGCTCAGCTCCTGGAGCCGCAAGTGGGTCGCAGCCGGTCCATTGAAACGGCAGGCGGGGATGACCTGCGGGGATGACATATGTGGGGGTTTCCTAAAATGGGGTACCCCTAAATCATCCATTTCTATAGGATTTTCCATTGTAAACTAACCATTTTGGGATATCCCCATTTATGGAAACCCCCATGTCAATCATGGAATCCTAATTGAGGGTGGCAAAAGAGGGTGGCCAGAACATAAGAACATAAGGGAATGGAATCTCTTTTTAAATGTTGAGTTGGCAGTGCCTATATAAATGAAAATGGGCTTGCAATTAGCATAGCTGGTCTACCCAGTAGCGTTTAAGAAGAGATTGCTTGGTGGCAGCCCCAGACGCCTGTAAACCAATAGCCCTTAACAGCAGATGCTGCTTCTTCACCATTAACTACCTACCAAATTCTAAAGGGACCCAACCACCAGAATTCTAGCAAACATCCTTAGTAAGGCTTGATAAGGAATGCGGGGACTGTAGTGCCAAAGGCACATGAAAAGGGGCTTGCAAATGGCATCTTATGGGTCCGTAGTGCTTGATTCGAGATTTGCTTGGTCTGGCACTCCTAGGCCCCTTGACCTATCAAACAAAAGACCCAACCACGAGGAATCTAGGACACATCCTTTGTCAGACTTACACAGGATGGTGGGAAATGTAGTGCCGAAGGCACTGAATAGGGGCCCCAGGACCCCCCAGCAATTGGACCCCAATAAGCATTAAGAAGTTCCCAAGAAGCAATAAATTTTAATAACTTAATATGCCTTACTAAGATTCCACTCCCTTATGTCCTGGCCATCCTATTTCTACTCTGAGAATCTATGGTCGATGTACCCCATTGTAACAATCGAAAACACCCTTAATATTGGAACAGGAGCCATGCACTACCCCAATATCTCTTATTACGAGATCTTGATGTTTTGCAAAATGACATTCCTTATTTTCTGCAAAAAAAGGCGGTCACAATGCTAGGCATACACATCATGCTTGGGAAGTTTTGGGAAGTGAATTTAAGGGACAATAAAGATTGCTAAGCCTCAATACAAGGCATTGGGATCAAACTGTATTTACCCCAATAAGGCCGACATCTCTTAAATTCTTATGTTCTGCCCACATTGTTTTGCCCCCCCCAACTAGAATTCTATGAGTCAATGAGTATAGGTCAACCATCAGTTGGTGACACATGCGTCCAACAATTGAAGAACAGGCTTGGTAAATGGTGGCAACTCTGAATCATCTGAATCCAACCGAAGTTGGAGATGCATTTGGTGGACCACACTGAGAACCATCCCCAAGTGGCCGAACGAGCATGGTGAATGATGATGATCTGTCCACATTATATCATGGGTATGATGGGACTAAACGGGATTAAATTGTTGGTCAGAATGGTCAGAATGATTTGAATCATAATTCAACCACCCAAAGTTGGAACTGATATTTTTTTAATTGTGGGATGAAATGTGCCCATGGGACATGGGCCAAACATCTTGATGCTATGCTACGAATCAATATATGTACATCAATTACAGTTTTTTTTGGACCCGTCGGTGACACACACACAATGACTTGACCCACACCCAGATCATGATAGAGGCAGGCCCAGCAATGCATGTTAAACCAGTGAAACCCAATGATTCAAAAGCCACTAGTTGGAGGTTTTACCAAAGATGTTACTAAAAACACCACGGGTTTCTTTGGCATGCGGGGGACCGACCCGACGAAGCGACGAATCGATCAGGTACGGTTATGTCAGACGCAGCAAGCACCGCGATCATCAATTGGGCCGACTTGGTCACGCGAGCTTTGCTGGACGCTGATGTTCCCACGTGCCTCGCAGCAGATCAGGTCACTTTATGGCTGACTGAAAGGCTCAGGATGACTTAGGATGTACATGACTGAAAGAGATTCATTGAGATTCTGAGCTACTCCGGGATTAACAGGTTTTTGTAGATTTGGACTTGAGGTGCTTCCCTGTTTTTCAATCCAATTCAGCCCAGCTGGAATGCCTACCTTCAGCACCCTGCGCACCGCGAATCTGAGGTTTCATTTGCACACTCGCTGGCAGGAGCAAACGTCCAGTGTGAAACCAAAAGAGATGCGCGAAGCATACGCTACTTGGCAGTTGACAGTTGACAGGTGGAGGGGGCTTCCAACAGCAGCTATCTTGGATGTTTTTTTTTTCTACCCGGTAGCTCTGGCACTTCATCATCCAAAACCTTTGAACGTAAGCGTCTCGAATGGCTGCGTCTCAAAATTTAAGATCCAGATCAAGGGCATATCCTAGACAGGTGATCCAGACTGATCCATTAGTATGGATCACCGCGGAACGATCCATACTTTGTTTTGAAGCCACAGCCAAATCAGTGCACACGGTTGAGAAGAATGCTGGTAGATAGAGAGAGAGAGAGGCATATAAATATAAATTAATATATATATATATATAAAAGATATAAGTATACTTAAATATATAGTAATATAGTCCCATATCCCGATCTATTCACGTGGTGGTATCTTCCCTATCTTTGTTTCCCATGGTTGGTTTCTTCATCCCCCCACCTGGTGGTGTCCCAGGACGGGCCTTGGCTCGGCCTCTTCAATCTAAGCGTTCGAAGTTCCTCGCTGGACACCTTGCTGAAGACCCAGCAGGTCAGCGGCCTTAGCAGCTTGGCTCTCACCAGGGCTTGGTTTGGGGAGGACGTAGGGCCTGGGGGAAGTGAGGTAATTCGCCTCCAGAAAATTCATCAATGATTAAACTATATCCTGAACATAGCAACTTTTGAGTGGAAAGAAAGCTTCTTTTACAACCGTGAGACCAAAATCGGGCATATCCCTAATATCCCTAATTAACCCTCTACCTGGCTGGCAGGGTCTATGATGTATGTTGGTTTTGGGATGGCAGTTCTTTTTTTTTTGGCACCTAATCCCTCCTTGACTCCCAGGTAACCGGAGGCGAAGATGCAGGATGCATCCCAACTCCAACCTGCGATTGGCCACTTAGATCTGGAAGAATCTGGATGGCCATCACAACTTGGGGCCCTGTCCATGTCAAACTATGGGAACTTCATGGGTGTTCTTGATAGTTCTTGGATAGAGTTGGATAATCTTGGATAGTAGATAGGCTTGGATGGTCCTGTATGATACGAATCCAAGCCCATCCAATGATCCCTATGTTGGCCTAAGGCCGCAAGAGTATGGTTACTATGATAATGCGTGCTTGTTTCTGAGAGTCTTTCTGTTATAGGACCCATAGGATTTCCAAGTTCCTACCACATCCAGCCACTCACTCTAGTGCTTGGATGTGCATCCCACCCAACCTATGATTTACACCCACGTTCCAACCCATTTTACCTACAGATGGAACCAAACAGGACAATGACATCCTAAGAAAGGAAGCTAATCAGCCAAGCTTTCCAGCACCAGGTCTCTTAAAATCCAGAGGAGGGATAAATCCCCCATGGATTGAGACAAACCCTGCCCTGTTAATGATCCTGGCATAGCATTTTCTTTCAAATGGCATAGGCTGCAGTCAGATGATGCTACAGGTGACATGTGGGGAATTGTACTTACCCTTACTTCATGCGATGCACATCCAAGCGCGCTCCCAGAATATCATACGAGAAACCCAATGATAGCCATATCCGATAGTAAAATCATCGATGTGTTCCCATTTTGCCGGTTCCATGTTGAATGGGTGCGCAGAATGCCCCCTTTTTCAAACCATTGGGATAAATCTCGCAGCCGTTGCGGAAATCCAAGAATCTCCGAGATCCTCCATCCCCATTCTGTCCTGGAAACTCCATGATGGCTTTGTCTGAGAATGAGGTATCTCGTATACCCTTTAAATGGCCATCATGGCCATCAAATAATGGGGACCATCCTTCAAGAATCCATTGAAACGGGGGCAATTTAAGACAAGAACCAAATCCGCATTGTTCCGTGTTTATTTGTCATTATTTGTCAGTAGATGGACTAGGGAGTGAATGAACTCATGAGTAACTGGCTTATAATTAGCATTAGCTATGTAAATAGATTTATAAGATGTGATAACCATGATAATCCACTAACCTTGCACATATACAAATCACATACAAATCATATATACTTCACCAATGAAACCGCCAGATCACCGAGGCCTGGATTCTGCTGACGATCTTCGCCTGGGTCTGGGAGTTTTTGACGCTTCCGCTGGAGCTCTCCCAGGCGCAAGCTGCACAAGGCTCCGAGCAGAGCAGCCGAAGTCTCTTCAGTGACCGGGCTGAAAAAACTGCATGGAGCAGCCACAATAAAACAGGGGGGAAACTGACATGGGTGAGCTAACCTAGGGATATCCGGGGATTCTATTGGAGGGTACTGAAGATCAAAGACTGGGGTGCGAATGGGTGTGAAGTTACGACATGGGTATCTAGGCGGGGTTGGTTGGCAGGGACTGGGGTTGGGATTGGGGGTTGGGCTTTGTTTGCTTCGAGCCCATCCCCAAATGATACTGGTGGGGGCCGGGAATCTTATAGAAATTGCAATGGAGGATGCGGAATTGATCATCCCAATGAGGATCAATCTGTTCTTTTTCTCCCTCAACTTGGGGAAACAAGTTGGAGATGAAAGCAGCAATCCAGAAAGATTGCCGGCGCCATGTCGCCAGTCCAAGGTTATATCTTCATGGCGATTTGGACGGCAACTTGGATGCTGGGAAAATGGACTTGGACTTGGTTGAAACGATGTTGAAAGATGAGCAGAAAATGAGAGTCTCAAGAAGATGTCAGTGAACTTTGGGCGAAAGACTGGTCAATTTGTGTCAATTTCAACAATTTATCAATTTCAGTCGGTTTCTTTCTACTGGATCGAGCCCAATGTCGCAGGCGCCCTGGGCCGAAGAGTGTCGAAACTCCAGAACTTGTCACCCAGGTCGATATCGTGCTGAGCTTTCTTACCGGAGTCTATGTGGATGGACGCTTGTCGCCCCAGACCTTTTCAGAATTTCCATGTTTTCACATACCCAGTAGCAGCGGGATTGCAGGTTGCAGGTCGCTTGCCACTTTGTTGGCAAAAGCCGTGATGGAATGATTCATGCACGATCCATACTGCCATACACATCACACGTTGGCATGTCTATATCCCAGAGGATGATGGGACAACTTGAAGTAAGCCCCACGTACTTGGGTAAAAATCACGGTTCCGGTAGATTTACCCAAGAAAACCAATCCATAGATGAAAACGGATTATTATAGCTTCATCAGAAACGTCACCAGTAATAGATCAACGGGAAAGGTCACCATCACCTTTTCCAAGGACGCTTGCACATGGACTTGAAGACCATCGCCAAGGAATATGCAAAGACATGGCTTCTGGGTGAGAGAGACCCGCCAACCATCGCGTTTGTACAGGGGGAATCTTAAGCATCTACTATTGGAGGAGCCACCTTTGGGGGGTTGGCTGATTCCCCAATGATACATACAATAATATTCACAACAACAACTAGAGATTTTTGGGCCATGATGAAAGCTACTCAGACACATGCGATGGGAATGTTATGTGCCTCCTTGATTGACTGCGCTAGTTGACAGTTGGACATGTACAGTGGGCCATGCATCGCTTGGGCTTGTGCCCTGCGTTTTGTCTCGCTGGTGCACTGTTCTTTTTCTCGCTTGTGTCCTTCGCGTCTGTTCTGATGTTCCTGTTATCGTCATCGTCATCATCATCATCGTCGTCGTCGTCGTTGTCCTCCTCCTCCTCCTCATCATCATCATCATCATCATCATCATCATCATCATCCTCACCTTCATCCTCATCCTCATCCTCATCGTCATCGTCATCGTCATCATCAACGTCATCGTCATCGTCATCGTCATCGTCATCGAGAGCCTCATCTCCATCTTCATCAACTTTCTCCAGTAACTTCCAACACGCTGTTGAAGCATGTTGAAGCTACGCCTTTGATCTTCTTAAATAAACTTGTCGTTGACAGGAACGTCATTGTCACCCCACCCCACCCAACCCAATGGGGACAGACACATCACCCCACCCACCAAAGCGTAAGTGATGCAAGATGATTGAGAGAAAGAATAAACAACCCCTCCCACAAAAAAGTCCACTTGGGCGCCTGTGATGCACGAAAATCAACCTTTCCCGGGCAGACAACATCCACCAACCCAACAACCAGGGCAGGGCGTAAGTGATGCAAACTCATCAAAAAAGCAACCCCTCCCCCACGCCAAATATCTCATCGTGATGCAAGGGCGCAAGTGAGTAAAGATTCTAGGGTGCAATTGAGCTACCTGCTATGTACAGTAGTCAGATATTAATGACCTTTTTTGCCACATTCAACGCTGAGGGCGTTATTCAGTGATATCGGTTGAAATTCGATTATCATTGAGTTTCTGAGTCAAGAATAGATGATCCTCCGCACCCACCGTCTTGGATCAAACATGATCAAACAATGTATGCACATACGCAACACACACACACACACAAAACCACACATAGAAAAACATATATGTGTATCACACACAAGCACATATATTGGGATCCAACCATCCCACTGAGGTTGTTTCTAGATGCAAGTGTGGTGGTGGTCGAGTGGCTTGCTGTTTTCACAGAAGAGATAGCGGCCAGCACAGTCTCCATCTTTCGGTCCTTTCGCTTTGTTAGGCAGGTGATGGGCATGGGTCAACCCATGAGTCCACAATAACTCCCCAAAATGGGTTTGCCAAGCATAGAGGGGGCGAGGCATGGCTCAATTTGTTCTATCTGCATGTCCCAGTTGCCCAGGTTTCGACATGCAAGTGGCTAACATTTGAACTTGATACTTCTTTCAACCAGTAGTCA
Source organism: Symbiodinium sp. clade C Y103 (assembly GCA_003297045.1). Classification (NCBI taxonomy): domain Eukaryota; class Dinophyceae; order Suessiales; family Symbiodiniaceae; genus Cladocopium; species Cladocopium sp. clade C. The sequence continues at coordinate 38,513 of BGPT01001368.1, forward strand.
CTCAGCCTGCAAAAGTCTACGTTATGAACGTTATTGGACGTTGCAACATGCGGACCCTTGCTCCAGGAACATCACGTGACCTGCGATGTCGCGTCATGTTGCATCTCTGATGATAGGGTCTGTGGTCATCCTGATATGGATGGCACCATCACCACCTTGATGGTGTTCGTTTTTTTTTCCTCTCCCTCTGCGGCCACTAACAAATTTATGAACCTTGGGAACGAACTGACTTCAGAGCGTCACAGGCTCATGAAGCTACTGCGTTTCAAGAAGTTGCACGCGATCCTCTCGGAGATTCTCTTTGAACGAGCCAGGGTCTGGGGTCCAGAGCCAGTGATATGGACAAGCCCGCAGAATATCAGAACCGTTCCCTGGTACGGGGGGAAACCTTCTACTCTTGAGCGATTAGAACATATTAAACCTTAATTAGATACCACCTTTGTGGGAGCCATTGCATTCACACCTCAGAGAGGTAATAAAACACACGCACACACACATATATATATATATATATTATTATATATTATTTATATATATATATACCTATAAATGTAATATAGATGGTGGTGGGAAGTGATATGTGTGTGTACAATGGTGCATTACAATTAATATAAAGGTACTGTATATCAAATGATTCCCATATTGGATCTCTTCGGAGTGACAGTTGTGGCTTCGCCCCAAACGAAAAGCCCACAGGTCCTGTCGGCGAACGTCTCCATTTTGAAGACCTGCCTGGCGTACTTGGGTGGGCTGCATGTCATTTGGCTCCCATCGATGCCATCGACCCAAGGGATCCTGCAAACCTGACAGCTGAAGCTATCGTACTAAGAATATGCCCAGGTACAGTTTAACTGACCATTCTTGGGACAATATCTAGGATTCTTTCAACTAAAATGTGCTAGAACATTTTAGCTTCTGTAGATGTTTAGCGTCAATTACTGTACGGTATGTCCAACATACATCAACATACATCAGACCAGCTTTCAGATGTTCAGAACCAGATGCCGGCCAAAGGATGCACTGCAACCTTTAATAGGGCGCAGCCAAGGCAACCCTGACACCAAGCGAATTCTGAAGAACATATCCCATTTTCGGAGTTGGGGATGGGTACTGCAATTTAAGACCCAGGGGGCCACAGATACTGGGTAATTTTTCCCTACAAATCTTCCTTTTTTGCAGTGCCCAAGTTTGTCTCATAGCCATGGTGGTTGCAACCTCTCTCTAAGGTGATGGCTTGTCTGTTGCTGTTCATCCGAACCTCTACAGCGGAGGGTCAAGTGGTCTTTGCCGAAAAAGGCATCCATGAGAAGGATATGGCGTATGCCTACTTGACGCCTGGCACCGGATGACAAGGGGGTTCCAAGGCCTAGCTGACTTGGAGCACGCTCTGAGCCAAATTTGCTCAGCTGGCTATCATCATTTGCTCATCTATCAAAACACGTACTAACACCATTTACTAACACCATTTACTAACACCATTTACTAACACCATTTACTAACTTCATAACTTCATCTAATTTCATCTAATTTCCAGAATCATCCAAGTCCCATGCTCTGGATTTTTCTCAGGATCTCGGTACATTGGGCGCTGGACTTCTTCTTGTGGTCCGAGATCGATGTGGCGGACTCGCCCATGGACTACGTCATCAGCGCCGTGATGCGCATCGCAGGCTTCGTGGGGACCTCGATTTTTCTGGCGCGGATCGTCTTCCTGGTGCAGCAGTTTGTGGATGCCAGGCTCAGCAATTTGCAGGCGAGAGATGGTGGGAGATCCGGATGTTTTGCTCACCCCAGTGTCAGCAACAACATGGAGAATACGGATAGGACATGATGCTGTTACAACATGTCAACTTGATGAGTCAGAAAGTGATTGTGGCTAAGCGATCAGATAGAGTGGTGAATGAAGATGGTGCAGTGGCTGTCGCCATGGGGATTTTATGCCAGGATGTGTGTAACAACTTCCTGGAATCGCATCGGATTTCAGCGGAGTTGTCCATCCGCATGAAGAAGTTTGTGGTGTCCTGCCACCAGCAAACCTGGCTGGAGAGCAAGCTGGCAGAAGCAGCTCGGATATGACGTTGATGGGCGCCGCAGAAACAAAGATTTTCTGGACTTCTTACGTGTTGGAAGAAAGATTTGAAAAGACAACCATGTATCAAACCAGCTTGCAGCTACTAGTGTGTTGGTTTTTGGTGCTGTTTTGGGGCAACAGAGCAGCATGGAACAGCCTTGGGTTTCTCGCAGGGTGGCTGAGCAATGCTGAACTAGGTGGACATTTTCCAAGCTCGGACGTTCGCACGACTGAACAACAATGTTGGGTGCACAAATTCGCTGCAGACACCGGATCCAGGACATCAACCATCAACCACGCTGGGTCCACCTATCATTTTCCCAAGCTGAGCTGAGGAACAGCAGCTGCTAGCGAAGATGCCGGAGATTCTCCAATCGGACCTCTATGAAGAGTCGCGCGGCCCCAACCTGTGCAAGTCCACCTTTTGGAACGAGTTCCAGGCGGCGGTTTATCAGGGGCAGGGACGTGATTGACTAGGTGGTGCTCAACGGTAACCACCTGTGGGTATATTGGATATTGTATGAGACTTTGGAATATACATGAATATACATAGAATAGATGTGAAATATATGAATGACACATACACGCACGGAGAGAGAGAGAGAGAGATATATATATATTAATCATACTATTTTATCATATAATTGATTCCCAGGGCTTACGCTCCCAGCGGGCGACTCGCGGCTGTCAGGACAGATTCCGTGCGTGTTTCCGCCATGTCTGTGTGGACGCTGTGAAGGAGGTGGGCTTCAGCCAGCACCGGAGATCTCACACGACTTCAGGAAGTTGAGCTTCACAAAAACTCGAAGCAGACACACTGATGGTGGAGCAATGCTTCATCGAATTTTTATAACGCTTTCCATTCTTCAAGTTATTGGGACATGTTGGGAGGATGATCCTGGTTTAAAGCAGTTGCCATCCATTTCTATGGATAGGTGGAGACAGACAGACAGACCAGTCGAACATCGCTTTGTAGCACAGGTAGTGGCCCAACGGCATGACATGATCTTCACAGATGGCTATCATGCGCATTCAATGCTTTGCATCCTCTCGGGCTCGTTGCTGGACGGCATCACTTGTGGAAGCAACCCATGCCACGACAAATCTGTCGTAATGCGAGGTTTGCTGAGGTGTTGGTGTGCTATGATTTGCGTGAGTGTCGTATGTAGGTTGTTACAGGGTGTTAATGGGTGCTACCAGTTGTATATTTGTTGATATTTGTTGCCTTTGAGGGACTGCAGGTGCATTAGTCGATGGCCCAACTGGGAGGATTACATATTATTATTAGATCATATTAGTAAAGTGAAACGAATACTATGCTGGTTGGTGAGGGGTTCTCACTCAGGCCGGCTACAGCCTGTGCACTTAGAAATACAAATCGTTTCGGTTGTGTCTTTGTTCGAGATGGTTCTTGCTTCTTGATTGCTTCTTGTTATGCGATTTCCATCGATTTCCTGGCTAAGGTTTTGCTACACCCTTGCGAGGACAGACTCCCCAGCCAATCTGGTGCTTTGTTGGGTAGGGTTGGCTGACCCCGTGAAGCAATCTATGTAATGAAAAGATATGAAAAGTGCTAACTAAATGTGGGTCGGAAAAAAACAAGTGGATAATCCTAGTGGAGCAAATCATTTTGATCCATTGTGCTGGGTTTTTGGGTGGTCTTGGGGGGTCCCCAATTTTTGGGTTCCACCGTTCAGGAAGCACACCCTGCTGGGGCAGCTCGGACAGCTCCTAGCTCCACCGCATGTGCGAGCGCGCAAGGTGCATTGTTGCAGAGTGGCCTTGAGCCCCTCCCCGGGGTCGATCAACCTCAGAACCCCTCCGCCAATGCAAAGTTATCTGTTTTTTCCACCTGCAGGGATATGAACATCTCCAAGTACCAGTAACCACCAGATATTTTTTAAACATTCTGAGTATGAAAGCCAAGAAACAAGAGATGAAGTATGTAAGTATGATTTCACCATTGGAAACATCCAGGTTTCGTTACGTTTAGTTCGCCCATGTAGCCCTTTCATTGGTTTTTGCATGTGTTTCAGGTGAAGGTCGAGTCTGGGAAGATCATCTGTGAAATCGCCATGTGGACCAACTGGATCCACACGGGTTCCATGCAGGTGCCGAGCATGGCGACGGAGATCGGAGATCACAGATCTTTAACGGATCATCTAGAAATTGCACGAAATTGCAACGTCTTTGTATGGGTTTGTCTGTTTTTGAACGTTTTTCCAGGATTCATTTCAAACACCTTAGACATCTTTAGACAAAGCAGGACACATGAACAGAATGCAGCAGATACAGTAAATCCAGACAACTGTATATTCCTCACCACAAACTTTTGGGCTCCTGGACATTAATCCATAGCTTTGTCGGCAGTCCTCCGTTGTCCACCGTGTTGGGCTGCCTAGTCACAACACTTGGCGAAAAGTCCCCATACTGAGATATCCCCTTGAAATGGGCTTATGACTATGAGTCTGTATGGCCTTAAATATGATCGATTGTCTTTCTGTCGTATATCTACAGAACCCATTGGAATCTCATACGATCCAATAACCCATGTGTTGATTGTATGCTTGCTGGTTTAAATTCTTGACCTTTCCTCATCAATTTCCACCAGAATTGGGATGATGATCATGACGATCTTCTGTGGAGGATGTTCTCCTTCACCATCAGCGACTCACCGCTGTTCTGAACTGGGCAGGTCCTGAAAAGCGGTACCTACTTGCATTTGAACGTGGATACGGCCAGTGACATCATTGCGGCCTATCCTGAAGCACAGCGCACCGCCCATGCGCACCATGGCTGGGGCGGTTGGCAAATGTTGGCAAGCTGAGAATGGGCTAAAATATGTTCAACTATGTTCATAGAGTATGTTCATATACTATAATATAGAGTTATATTAATTCCTGTACAAATATTACTACCAGCCATATGTTGAGTTTACCCACTGATGATGGTTTCGGAACATCTTTGGATTGGATCCTTTCTTGGGATGATTTGCCCGAATCACCCTTGGACTCCCGGCTCGAGCACACGGAAAAACAATCAAGCTGGGCACTCCCAAGCACTGCAAGGTATGGCAGAATGGTGGTGATTCAGCTGCATCATTGCAAGAATGATTGCACGGATCTCACACCCCTGGAGATTGACTTCAAGTCCTTACGGAAGGCTGGCGCTCTTGGGATTCGGTTGGGATGCGTGGCCACAGTTGGGAGGCCGTGAGAGGCGGTTCAATCCAAAGGCATTCCACCTTGGGAATATTGCAGCATAGCATACTGCAGCACGCCAACTGATCCAGTGGTCATTTGGTCATCTTGTGTTCTCAAAGTCCACTCGCATCCAGAATCACATTCATACTATGTTAGGATGTGAGGATCCACGTATGGACACGATTCGCATTAAATGAAAGGTTTTACGTGCTGTTCTGCGAACCTTTCTGTATGTGCATTCAAGAGCACGAACCATTTCTAAATTGATGGATGTTCGGGGCTTTGTTGTTTTTAGATGTTGATATATATATATATATAATTATGTATATATATATATGTATATGACAGATTTCAATCCCAACAGATCTTGTTGAGGAATGCGTTCCTCAGCACAGGTCACCGTGAAGTTCATGACCGAGGGCCATTGCATCTTCTTGACCCATTTCAAGAAGGATCGGGCGCTCAGTGGAGAATCTCATCATCCTAGTCATGTTGATTCATGTTTTAGATAGCCCCAAAATTGACGAGATCCACTACCAAACCGGTTTTCTCTCATTTTTTTGGTGTTTGATATTAGGAAGGGATTATTTCTGGAAAAAACCCACTGCTGAGATCTGGATCTCGAACTGCATTACTTTCAACAAAATGAAGGATCAGCAATGATCACCGAAGTTTCGAAGATCCAGAAAAATCAGAAAACTTCCAGCGAAAAGTGATTGCCCGCTGTCACTTGGGACATTTCAACCGGTCAGATGATTGATACAGAAACAGTTATGAACATAACCGTTACATTCCACAAATCCAGGGTGAAACCAAACGCCGCAGGAAGCCGGCACCGAAGCTGCGTTGATGCAGGAGGCTTTAACGTGGCTTGGTTGCAGGGGAGAGCCGGTACCTTATCTTAATTTATCTTACATCTGATTATAACTAAATTGAATATAATATAATATATATATATATAATATCATATATGTGATTTTCTGCTGGTTGTGTTCTATTTTCTTCTGGGTAAATCCACCATTTGGATCCGCGTTGACATTTCACCTACAGATAGAAGGGCCCTGGGGCCACAAAGTTTTTCAGGCATCCGGTTATTTCAAGCTCGCCGGGTGTAGTCAGGGCACTTCAGTTTGTAGCAAAAAATATTTTTGGTGACATATGTAAAATTTCATTGTTGAGTTGTGAAGCTCCTTCTGTAGCTAATTAGCTAACCTTTTTGGGATAACATGGGGTAACATAAAAACACTCACACACTTTGTAGCACCTGGCTGTTTGACCCGGACAACATTTTGCAGTTTTTTTTTAAATCCCCGTTTGGAGTTCCTCTACATCTTGAGGGGGCTTCCATTTGGGGAATCTACGGTATCTCTAGGGAATATCTTTGATCTTTTTGGGACCATCCTAAGCAAGTATCAGATACGGCTAGAACTAGGAGAATTCACCAGCAGAAACGGGGGGCATAGATTCACCCATTCAGGTTGCCCCCAGTAAAAAGGGTTGATCTTTTTGGCATCAACCACCAACCGCCATCTTTTGTTGGGTTCACTGGCCTGGTGATAAACCCAACAACGACCATTTGAGGGGTATATCACAAGACAGCACCCATTTCTGGTGATATTAGGATGGTGAAAACTGTGTGACCGCATTGCACCAAGTACTCTGGAATCAATGTTGAGTGGTTTCCCCGTTTCCCCTTACCAAAATGCCATCCCGTTTTGCCCGGGATGCGCCACACCCACTGGGCAGCTGCCAGTGGCCATCCGGCCTAGGAATAAGATCCAATCAGATCCTCAAAACGTGGCTCACTACTTGGAGCATCCGGTCTTTTTGGACACAGTGTCTTGGATCGCGACAGCTGTTGTTGTTGTTGTTGTTCTTCTTCTTCTTCTTCTTCTTCTTCGTCTTCTTCGTCTTCTTCGTCATCGTCTTCTTCTTGTTCTTTTGTTGATTGTTTGCTCTTCCGAAGCCGATTAAGTGATTAAGTGATTAAGTGCTCATTATTTCGTAGGATTTTCCAAGTCACAAGACCCAACAATAAAAATTTCCGATGGTTAGTCGCCAATTTCTGGTGACATCGAGGATGGTATATATATTATTGCCACATCATGGGCTTATGTTCTGTGCCTGGGATGATGCGATTTCTTGAGGAAAACCTGGAAGACTTGGCCAAGTTGAGAGACCACATCCTGGCTAGTCGCAACCTGGTGCCTTGACTGGCCAGCTGGTGGGCAGAGAATGGGTGTGACGCAGGGAGCATCGGAGGTGTCCCTACGAAAAACTAGCATAGAATAAGTAGCCCAAGAAAAGGTTGGAAGATGATTTTGCACATGTCCAACCTGATGTTACAAAGCTGAAACCGATGAACCTTCTCATTCCATTTCTTCCCTTGAGCCTTGACACATCTTGGGGAGAATTCAGCATCCAAACTCTGAGGTGGTCTTGCTCACGCCTGGCGTCTTCGAGCGGCCTTGGTGTTTGGTGGAAATTGTCACAGTATCTTGGCTGCAGGGGGAGGGCTGTCACTGTTGGACAAGTGAATCAAGCAAAGGCCAAGACGCATTCTGGCGGATCTGAACTAAGGCCTTTAAGCAGAACAGGAACATTGCACCTTGGCTGATGGATACGGGCCAAGACCTGAAACCAGTTGCGTCGCCTATCTCTGGTGCAAGTTGCTTTCTGCACTCCCTCCGGCGGGATTGAGATGCAAACGGGTGCCTCACGACAAAGGATACCCTATGGTACCCCCAATTCCAAGGTGGGAGTGGAAGTTGAAAACAGGCTCCCCCGACTAAAGGGTCAGCGATTTTGCAATGTATCAAACTGGCGGTTTCAAGCCAGCAATGTTGAGACAAGAGTGGATGGTGTGACGCTCAGTTTCTCAGGTCTTGGTGGAGATTCAAAAGCCTGATATGAAGTTCGAATATCCCGATGAGGACATTGGATGACATTGGCACAGATTAAGCTTTCAGAGTTACAGCTGGAAGGATGAGAGCCCAGCCACGGCACAGCAGTTAGATTCAGGAGAGGTGAGGCAGGTGCCTGGGACCCTGGTACATCATCCCCACATTGCCCCAGGAGTTCATTTGCGACCTGTGCGATGGAAGGCTGTTCAGCGAAACGGATGCTTGGCAGGGGTTTCAAGATCAGCACCAGTTCCAATGATGGAGTTGGAAGGAAACCAACAAATCCAACAGCAGCGTATGTACTTCAGTCGCTTGATCCTTTTACCCTTCGCCATTTATGTATACATATCTTTCAACCACAAGAATGTTTTGCAGATCACGCACAAATAAGCACACGTACGTACTATGTATATATATATATACCATATACACTGTACACTTACAGTATATATTTATTGCTCATCTACACACGCACACATATCTACATCATATGATTTTTTTGCACCATAGGAACCATCGAACATCAGCAACTTCCACCCAGCCTGCAGCCAGGACATGCAGGTGTTCGCCTTGGAACAGATCGAAATGGTTGACATCGAGGTGCCAAAAGGATTTTTTGGCAACCCCCCCCCCCCCGATGACAAAGGTACCCCTGATGACTGGGAAATACCATGGTTATTAATTACTGGGGTATAATCCATTTCCCAACCAGTGAACATCAGTTAACGAACTGATAAATGGATATAAATGGCCCATATTTGCAAATGCAGGGGACGAAGAAACGAGGTGTTTGGTAGCAAAACCATCAACCATGGCTAGGAGATGCTAGGAGATATCAGGTTCTTATGAAAGCATATGAAACCTCTCTTGTTGGAGTGGTCACCCTTTGGGTGGCCATGTGGATGTTTTTCCACCTGGGGAAGTCATCAATCTTCCGCACTAGCAGCGTAGCAGCGTAGCACATTCCTGGACGGTGATATTTATAATATATTTATCATCAAAACATGAACCAAAGATAGTAGCTAAATAGTATATAATCCTTTCCACCTAATACTAACTCCCCCTCCCCAAATGATCAATCGGCGGACTTAAATAGGGGAACGGGATGAAACAAGTTCCATTGGCATCCCTGGACAGCTGTGTGACAAGCAGGTGGCGCTTCGGCATGTTCTGACGAAGATCGCTTTGCCATTTTCACCGCACAAAGCCAGCATCTTGGCCCCAAGCTTTCTGGGTGAGTACGAAGGCGGAATATATTTCATCAACGGGGATACGAGTGGAAGAATCTGGAATCATTCTCTGATCATGGGAATTTCTTTGTGCTGAAAGTGGTTGGCAGTCTACAAGAGTGGGTTGTTTCATGGCCTTTGCGCGAAGCCGCTAAGAAACTTGCAGGGTGCCTATTTTTTTAGTTATGCTTTCTGGCCAGGTATGGGGTGATCGGGCTGTTGCGGCCACTGAGGACTGTAGCAACCCCAAAATAGATAGAAAAGTTGAACACAGGAATTATGAGGTAAATACAATTGATACCATCATCCTGGAAACACTTTTCGGAACTTTCCGGATCTTTTCGGCATTTTTTTGGATTTCTGTATGCTCATGATGAATCAACCGGTGTTTGTTCCAAAGAAAACTAAATCACCGTATGATGGGATACAAGGGATCATCGAGGGATCGTGATGATTGGGATCAACGCGACTGTTTGACGGTCCTCCCGTCCTCAAGTTGGGGTGGGAATCATCCTACCTAAAATGATGCCTGGTCTTTTCTACCTTGTGCATATATATATATATATATAATAATATATATATATATATTATTATATATATATAATATATATAATAATATATATATATATATCAAACATGAATTTACCACCTCGGGGGCTTGGTGTTGAATGCTTGATACACACGGAAGAGCCAAAGAGTGTCATGGGATTCCTTTGTGTCATTTGAGCATATAATTATTGCCTGTTAGCATCAAAGGCCACCCTCACCACTACGTGATTTACAACCCCAGTTAACTTCAACCCCCTGTTGGTTCATGATTATGGGGGGTTACACTACCCTTTTTTATTGGAGGGTATCATGGATTATCATAATCCATATGTTGGAAATCCGTATGAAAACCACATGGAATTGGCTCCTTGCTGTACTTGTCCGTCACCACGCTTCCCGCATACCTGAGGCTCCATCCGGGACGTGGAGATCAAGGCGATCTTGCAACGATGTGTAATGTAATACGCTGACGCGCGTAAAGTCGTGTTACCGCAGCCCCACCGCAGCTGTGTGAAAGCGGGGTCAGTGGTGCCAGATGCTGAAAAAGAAGTGCCGGGCCAAACCCATGGCCGGCTACAACGAGCAGCTCCAAATCCTGTGGTGATGTCAAAACCAGTGGGTGTCAAAACAACATTATGGTCCTTTTTTGGCTCCTTGCTTTTGAAAGCGCCTGTTTCTTGCTTTTTCCATGAAGAATACCAGAAGAACCCGTCTAATTATCATTCCCTTTGGCGACTCCCCTCTAGACTCCTCTAGATTTGCCAGCCATGGGAGCGTAGCCTAACTGCTAGGTGTGGTCCCACTCGGGTTCCCAGACTTGGTTGAAGGGAAAATTCACAGGAACCACCATGAAATCATATGAACTCCGTACATGTGTGGGCCAAAACATCTTGAATCTATGGTTTCCTCTAGGTTCTAGATGTTTCCTGGAAAGCCAAAATCAAATTTTGGCCATGGACTCGGCCCATTTCACCAAGTTCACATCAGCAGCCGCCCAGCACCATACATCACCACCCCCTGTTGGGGCAGACCCCAGAGACAAATCTTCAGCAGATGTGAGTTTGGAGTGAGGCAAAAATAAGTCAAATCTGGCAAGGCGGCAACTGATGGAGATGGCCGTACTCTTGCCCATTGATTCAATGATGTCGTTCTTACTTGCCCCCTCCAGAATAGGGTTTGGCTGGAGTTTTGTGTTTCCCTCATTCTGAAAAGCTAGCCACATCTGCGTCTCACTCGTGACACGGCTGGTCCGGTCACCGCAGAAACTTCGAGGCCGAGAGGGAGCAACTATGATGATAGTCAAAAACTATCAAAAACTGAACTGAAATGATTCACTTGACATGATAGTGTTTCACTACCATCGGAGGCCGAAAGCAACACAATATCCCATGTTGATCATGCTCCTCTCACCTCTCGACCAGGAGCCATGTCAAGCACTCCTGGCCCTGGCCCCGCAGCTTCACAACATTTCACAGCCCAGTCCAACCTGCATTTTCAATTGGGGCTGGGCCAGGGTGCAGTACGTTTCACAAATTTTTGTCCGAATGCTTCAGCCGTTCAGGCGGAACCCCAGCCCAAGTTCAAACCAGCTGGGCGCTGCAACGCCGGCGCGAGACAGCCCCTCTTCAGCATCTTCAGCCGCCTGCTTCTTACACACCGAAAGGTGCGAAATGGCATGGCGTCAGGCGGGAATCAGTGGACATGAGGCATTTTGTGAGTCATTTGAGGCAAAACTTGGAGTGTTGAGATGGCCTTGATGCCTCATGGGCGGGAAATACATATACTGTAGCTTGCAGCATGGATGCTGCATGAATTTAGGCATCCTGGCATTGCGCAGACCAAGCTGGATCATGCCAGAGCAGCATTGCCATGTGTGGCAATGAGGAGTGGGCCACAGTGGCCGGATTTGGTGACCATTCAGGATTGGAAATTAAGGCAATGCATTTCATGGTGGTTCTCTATTGATTTCTATTGTCCGAAGTTCTTTCGCATTCCAGCAGGATGACTTTGGCAGCGGGAAATCTACCACAAGGGATCCAGGAAAATCTAGCCCTCACAATTCCTGCATGGGGGTATCCCGGTATCAAATGCTATCATGGTATCCCCATGTATCCCAAAAGGACACCCCCCCAATTTCCAATGCGACACGGAGGGTGGTTCGCTCCTTCGAAAGTTGATGCAGCACAGTCGTCACACGTCTTCACCAGGCCAAAGGCCGGTGGAGACCAAGCCGCGTATCGTTGACAGCATCCACGGAGTGATGTTGGCAGAAACATGCAGAAACTTAGGGGTTCTGGTTTCGGGGTGTCTGAAACTTGAGGTTCCCAAAATCATCCTAAGTTGTTTTTGAAGAAAAAATAGGAACATTCAAATTCAAAGTTTCGTGGCACCCCAGTTTTTGGAAACATCCATATGATGGAGCGCGGGCTTGGCTAGGCCGGCTAGGCGAATTACAAATCTATACAAATCTCACATGGGGGCGCTGCTAGATATAGATGTCTCATACTTCATGAGATCTCATGGTGTTTCTTTTGGATTCAGTTTTGGAGATTCAAACGTCCCCGTGTAGATGGTTGCTGTAGGTTTAACCGCACTGGTTAGGTGAAGTTTGAATCCTTCAGATGGGACACATGGGAAAAGTATAGGAAAGTCAAAACGCATCAATGAAGATCCAGATTGCCCAGTGTTGGCCAGATGTAATCCCATCCCCCGACTATAATAGAGTGATTAGTAATAGTAAAATGCCCCACCCAAAACGAAACCTTGGTTTCGTATGGATCATAGATCTATTCATTTGGAGGGCCATGCAACGGGTTGACCCGCGACCGCCTCTGTCTGCCTTGGCTCAAGACGCTTCATGGCGTTGAAGCTCTCTGCTGCGGCAGCTCCAGGGCCCATGGCGCCGATTCTCAGTGCTGCTCCTGATCTTCCAGGCCGCCATCTGCCACGGATGGCCACGGATGGTCACGGGGTCGGAAATGATTGGTCCAAGCTTTTTATACAATGTTTGTTGCATTAAAAACATGTTTGACACATGAAGTTAAACAGTCAGGCTTTTAGATGGAGTATGTATACATATATATATATATATTTACATGTGAATATAACGTGCACATCCCAAAATAATCCAATATAGAGTTTATATATAGTGTATACGATATAATGGTCGGCTATTGGGATTGAGGGCACTACATGTTTTGTCTGACATGTGACCAGTGCTATGTTGACAGATGGCTGGGGCGGCCACTCCCAAAAGATGGGAGGGGAATGATGGCTGCCGGGGTCCACATTGTTGACGTCAGGTCAGGCAGAACGCAGCCCATCAGCAGGCGGCGTGGTGGGCACAGGTGACACTGCAGACCACACATTTGCTGGGTAAGGATGGAACACATTTGTCAAACAACGAGGAAATTAACCACCAACAATGGGTATGGCTTACGACAATGTCCTGTACCCGAGATTTTCGGGTGGTTTGATGCCCTGATCCAGGCAATGCTGCACCCATGTGGCTGAGCACTCAGGGGGGAATCATAGGGAACGGTGGGAAACCTCACAGGAACCACAAACGGCTGCCACATATTTGAAGGCAAAACACATGAAAACACCATGGAAAACACCATAGAAAACACCATGGTTCACCGTAGATTTTGCCTGACATCGGATGTCCGAGATGTTTGTGCCTTAATGTCCCCAGCAGTACATTTGGGACAGCCGATGGCAGTGAGATTTGTTCAGAGAAAAGGCCTAAACCATCATAAATGGTTCAGTGTACTTATGTGTGCGTTCATAATATATTTGCATCATATCAGTCCTTTTTTTTTTCCAAATGAATGGAGCATCACTGTATCACACCAAAATGATCATCAATAATGTGCAGTTTACATGCTGTAATTTGCAGTCATGCTCCAATGAGGTCAGTTTTGTAATGCAATGGTAAACTTTGCAATGGGGAAACCATGGTTTCCGGTTGAGATTTTACCTTAAACCAATCCATTGATCCACTAAGATCCGTTTATAGATCCATTCAAATCCATGAACCTCCATTGGAATCCATTTCAAACCATTTCAAACCTGTTAAGTCCATTAACCTTCCACTTTTGAACATCAATAAAACAATTATTGGTCCGTTCACGTCCTCCCCTCCCCGACTTTGTCCGATCGCAGCCACTTGGCTGAGCAATTCCTAGGTACAACATGGTACAACACAGAAGAATATAAGACAATTGAACTGTGGCAATCCTAGGTGCAATATAGAATCCTATGTGCATCCTATGTGCAGGATTTGTAAAAGTATGATGTAATTAAGATCCTAGTGTGATGCAAGAACTTAAATCACAAAGCACAATTTGATAAAATTTGATAAAATGTGTTTTTTTTTTGGTCAAGTCAAACATCTTCAAATCCCTTCTAGGCTCTAGACATGAGGACGCTTTGGATCATCATCCAATGTCTTCTGCAGCTTGGCACGTGTAGTTCGAGGGGCCCTTCACTGCAGCCATGTTCAATGAGTGCTCAAGCGCCAAGCCGCTCCACTGGACAGCCAAGAGTCTGGGATGTGGGTCCCAAACCCAGGGGAAGCCAGATTTGTTAGAAGAAAATTGCAATGTTGATCTTTTCTGTTGGATTTTAAATGGATTTGGAGATCTTCAATTTTGGAATGTACCGGGATGTGCTTGGAATATGTATGGCTTAGATCAGGTGCTCGATGCACCCAGGCACTTTCTAACCTCAGAAGGTTACGGCGGCATTGCGCATTAACACAGCTCATCACCCCCACCTTCGCTACCAAAACTGAGGCGGTTCAGAGGTGGGAGGGCTGGGGGTTTCTCAAGTGCCTTTGAAGTGCTTGGGGACTCGAAAGACATGACAATTCCTTGCGCTTCCAACGTATTCCAAGGTATTCCCATATAATCTGTGCAATCATAATATAATGTAAACACATGTAAACACACAATAATAATCAATAATATATATATATATATATATATATTATACCTCTATAAAAAATTAATGTTACATTATATTTATATGGTTTACCTGTGATTTGTCTACGAGCAGTGGCAAGGCACTGATCAGCAGACTGCGGCCAGAGGAACTAGTGAGGTGCGCAGTGTTTTTTCTTGGGGGGTGGGGGTGGCAGAGGCCCAACAACTGAGGAAATTCATGGAAATTCAGAACATCCGGATAATAACTTGGATTGTTTGTTTGGGTTTGAATTAGTTGTGTTTATGATTGGTGTTTGTTGGACTTGTGGGTTAGGGATGCTTGGGTTATTGGGTGGTATCTTTTCCACACGCCAATGCTTTATACATTATTTTTTTTGTGGGATGGGATGGTTGACTAGCATTGGCACTTTTTCCATCTGGCCAGAGCCCCTTGGTCTGCCATGAGGGGGAAGCATTTGTCTCAATCGAGACACTTGCTGGGTAGTCGCTCTCTCATGAGTCTGCCAAAGATACAAGGAGGGGTGAGCGGAGACTATGTCTTGCATGGGTCTTGTCAATTGCGGTCCCATCTCCCACTTCTCACCCTTTACCATCATTTTCAGCCACCAATACTTCCAATTTCCTCCTCCATGTTGCAGGGGATATGCATTTCGCAGATTTACCATGATTTACCTGTCTGAGTTTCCGAAAGTTTCCGGCCTGTGAGCATGACTAATGGCCCGTTTTCGTGGACCCCGTGGGGCTGGACAACAGGTCCAGGTACCCCAGGTGTCGAGCCAGAAGGTTCGGTCTCAAGGGTCCAAGTTTGAATGGCAACTCGTTTGTGGCGATGATGATGAGCCAGCTGCAACCTGGGTGTTTGTTTCATGTGCTCCTTTACACGTTTTTCCCATTCCCCCAAAACTTAAAAGAATGGGATGAACGATCCCAATTATACAGGATTATTCAACTGAGTGCCGTATTTCTTTCAGGGGTTGAAACTACCAGCCAGGCAAATGCCCGTGTGGCGCTGCAGCATGAATTCTGGCAGGAGATGGTTGCAGCCAAGAGCCCCAAGAGCTTCCAAGACACGGACTTTGTCGCGGGGCCTCGTTCAGTGGATGGACGCCAGGAGGAGAAAAGTAGCACTGGAGATTTCTTCAAGGCCACCATGAGTGAAGTGACACGCAAACTGCCAGAGGTGAGCGAGGAGGTCTTGTGCCACTGCGGCCTAGTGGCGCAACTGCGACGGGTGCAGAAGAGGGGACCTACTTATGGGCGTCCCTATCACGCGTGCCCGTCCAGGCATTGCCGTTTCTTCGAATTTGCAGATCAGGGATCCACTGTGGCAGCCTTAGAGCTCCAGTGGAAACGCTTCCCCGCAATGGGGGCCTGGACAGTGGTGAGTGATGAGGGTTTTATGCCTTCGGATGTACGGCAAGGAGGTGTTGGGGACTGCTGCTGGATGATGCATTTAGATTTAGATGTTTTTGCGTTTTCGTTCAGCTCCTAAACTGTCATTTTGACTCCCAAGAATTGCTCGTTTGTAGGAGGCAGGGTTGATGAATGTTGATGATGCTTTCTGTTATTATTGGCTGAAGAACCCACTACCATCCACAACCACTGGATAAGATGTATCCAGAAGATGCTAGGGCTTAGGAAAGACCCTGCCATGCGCATGCTGCCAGGCTGGTTCATGAGTGCCTTGGCGGTGGTTGCCGAGCGCCACGACCTCATGAGAAGCTGGGGCCTCTTTATTCCCTTGTTTTCTGTACAATGTCAGACTGCTTGGTGGATCTTGGTGGGTGGCCACCCAAAATCATCCAAAAGTGAAAGCACTTTACAAGCAGGTATTCATCATTAATCATCCAAAAATGGATGTGGAAGATGATTTGCGTTCTGGGTCTAGCAATTTTCACGAGTTACTGTACCTGTACCTGACTTCAACCACAAGGGCCTGTCAGAACCTTTGGTTTCCAGGAGGCATGTGGGCTTTCCTGAAAATAATAGGGCACCCGAGGACCTACTGGTTAATCACATGATTCATATGATAAATAAACATAAGTAAACTATATAAATAATATTAAATAATGATATCATATAATATTGTCCTACCTTTCCTGTCTCATTAAGCCTTTCCCCCCCCTTCCCCACCGTTTCTGGACCCCCTTAGGAAAGTTGCTGCCCAACCTCAATGATGGAGCGGAGAGCGGCTGCCATGAGGTCCGACTCTTTCTGGATGGTCGCTGGACGGCGGTGCTGGTGGACGATTGGCTGCCCACCACCGAGAAACAGCGGCGCCCGGATGGCACGGGCTTGGCATATGGACGATGTACCAACCAGCAACTCTGGGTGTCGTTCATTGAAAAGGTCACCTGATCTGAATCAGCATTGGATCACGAGATGTTATTTAATTGATTTAATTGATGATATAGCATATTTTAGTTGTTTTTTCCTCGAAATGTTGGCATATCGATGTTTAGTTGTTTAAAATGTTCTGGTTTGGCTTTCGTTTCCCTATTTGTCAATTTGGGGTTTTCAGGGCTTTGGTCTCCTTGGTCCCGCTCCGAGGCCTACGCCAAGGCGCACGGGGCCTATCGTTTCATCAGCGGAGGCGAAACCTCCGAAGCTTTGTTGGAGCTCACTGGTGCGCCCACTGAGGCCCCCTGGTTCCAAGTTCAATGGTTTCCACATGTTTCCACCTTCAACTAAGATATACAGTACATATCAGTACATACTCTAAGTATTGGCTCTAGTATATAATTAATAGCTAGAACATGTTAGAACTAATGTAAATCATTTCGCATCCACACCCAACCTTCATGAGTTTTGAACCACGTCGACTGAATCAACCCTGCCCACAGGTGGTTCATTTCCAAGGGCCAAGTTTCGATCCAGATCTTTTCTGGGCCCGCTTGGTGTCCTTGCTGCAAGCTGGTTGTCCCATTGGTTGCGGAACTAGTGCGATGACTTTAGAAGAGCTTGGCTTGGTGGGGCAGCATGCCTATTCAGTGCTGGAAGCTGAAGATGGTGGCGGTTTCTTCGTCGGTGCGCTGCTAGGGCCGGATGGAGATGGTCGCCGCGTGAAGGTGCGAAATCCCTGGGGTGAGTGGACAAGAAGGGAACAGGATGAACTGCTGGCGCAGCTGGGTGTGGCGATCACCCCAGGTGACGGTTGCTTCTGGATGAACTATTCTGATTTCATTCGAGGCTTCGCCTGCGCAGATATTTGCTACGCCCGGGCGGGGTGGCACAGCCAGAGCTTCGATCTGGAGTTTGATGGTCATGGAGAAGGCCTTGGGGTTCGCAATGCCCTGAGGCTTCGAAGTGTTGGGGGTGCTGTGGAATGTTGGGTCATGGGCATCCAACCCACGGAGCGCGGGAAGCAGGTCAAAAGGCCCAAAGGACGCGGGTTCAAAGTGGTCAGATCTTGTCCTATCCAGCTTTTGAGGGACCAACATTATCAAGCTTGGATGATCTTGGATTGTCTCGCGCTGGCTAGTTTTGGAAGTCATGTGGGATCCATTGGGAGCAATCATGCTGGGCTTTTGGTGGTGTTATCATGCATGATGAAGTTTGGCCCCTTTTCACAGCCCAAGCCCTGCAAGGATACTACCTCAACGACCTCTCCCTGCTGATCCTGGATGATGCTGGTGAGGTTGTGGCTTCTGTCCTAGGCGGCGCGCGAAGGGATGTGAGTTGCAGTGTGGTGATGGAAGAGGGCAGGGAATATGTGGCTGTCCCAGTGAGTTTTCGCGCCAGCCGGGGCCCCTTTGTGCTGCGCGTCTATGCTGCAGCACCTGTTGAGGTCCTACAAGAGCCGGCCAGCCCCAAGCTGGCGTGGCGGGCCATGCATCGTTTGCTGACATCACCAGCGCCAAAAACAGAGACGCCTTTTCAAAGGATGGCCTATGACTTTGGAGTTGGTGAGGTGGTGGTTGTAGAAGCAGCTTCCATGGCCTTGGGACTGGCGGTGAACCAGAATCCTTCCGCTTCCCTCTCCTTGCGCTTTGTGGCGGCTGGGAACCATACGGTGCTGCGCACGCAAGGTGGCATGCAGGAGGGCTGCAGTGATGAGGAGAGGAACCAGCGGCAAAAGCAGGTGGAATCGAAGGCCAAATCCAGGGGCAAGGCAGGCGTCATTATGGTTGCAGTTGCTTGATGCTGCTACTGTGTGCCTTGGTATTTTTTGACCATCTGCTTGGTCGCTGTGAATGTTGGTTAAAAACTGTTACATGCGGATAGCGATGGTGTTAACATGTGTTGACATTTCAATTTGTTGCAACAGAAACATATCTCGAGAAAAAGGTCATGAAACAGGAGCCCTGCCAGGGCCATGGCCAGAAGCCCAATTGGCGCCTGTACGATGTGGAGGCTTCGATCCCCAAGTTTTGCCAGTCATTCGCCTTCGTGGCTGTGGCGCAGCTGGATACCTGGGAGTTTTCCTTGGAAAACATGGAGGCCAAGCAAGATCTAGATGAGACACGCGTAGTTTCTGCAGCCTCGGCTTTCGCACCCACGCCTTCCCACTGGGTTGATCAAGAGCACAGAACCTCCTTGCTGGATGATCTGGATGATGATGCGGAACTTCAGGCTGCCATCTTGGCAAGTCAGAATGAGACTGAGTATCTGTGGCAGGATTTTTCTTTTGAAGATACTGAAACCATTATATTATATTTTCCGACAATTGTTTGTTTTCTCTTTTCACACTCCCCGTCCCAAGCACATCTTGGCCAGCGGGCTCAGAAGATCTCAGACATGTCCAAGCCAAGGATGAAGGGAATGAACTGATTGCTGGTGGGGAGTCAGATGAGGACCTGGCACTGGCAATCAGCCTATCCCTCCAACCCCTTCCAGCGAGCGCAGAGAATCCCAAGGAACCGCCTCCGGCGAAGCGATGGGCGAGACGCCAAGCGAAACGCCAGGGATGAATCATCCGGGGGGGCTAAGATGGTCCCCCAGGATCCCCCAGGTCCACCCATATCCACCCAACAGAATGAACATGGAACCAAACAAGAACACATTAACAATGGATAGAGAGAGAAAGAGATGGAACTCATTAAGATGAAACTCTTTGTCAAGACTGGTTTCATGTTGGCTTTGGTGGGGGTTCCTGCGAGTCTTGAATCGTGCCGCTTGCAGATCAAAATTGGGTGGAGATCGACTTGCTAAGAGGGTACGGATTGGTTACGCAAAGATGAACTAACGAAGGAATTAACCATTTACAATTCACCCTTTGATTCTCATTCTTTCGCAAAGTTGCACCCTTGAAATCCAACATCCAATCACCAACAAATGCAAACCTTGAAAACATCCAATGGTTTCACTGTTATTAGACCAAAGTTTAGATTCCTGAATGACCCAAGTTGGAATGTCAGTTTCTTTTGTCATCGAGACTCGGCTCAGGTGGCGTTCTCAGCCCCGTTTGGCGACGGATTTGTTGAAGCACTTGGTGAGGACAGCCTCATGGAGACAAACTTGTCAGGTGCGGGTGAGATGGACTGCCATGTATGGCCAAATGTGGATGGGAAACTGCTTCAGCCATATATGGCCAATGAATGCCAAGCAGATGGGTTTATCATGGTTTATCAGTTTATCATGTTGTATCTCCATTACATCCTCATTAATATCCCCACAGTATAGTATATCCCATGAACTCCTGATGTGAAGATTGAGAAAACTCCATGGCAAGGTGTTGCAGACAATGCGAGAGAACTGGGTGCAGATCAATGTTTTTCATTCCAGCAGCGTTCCTTGGCACTGGCTGATTTTCTTCCATAATTTTCTTTCAGAAGGAGACATGTACTTTATATATATATATATACATATGTTATACAGATGCAGCGATTTTCCTTGGCCCTGGATGGCATTGGTCAATGTCTTAAGCCATTCTTTGATGTTAGGATTATTTGCCCAGAGAAGGGGATGGTCGTCCTCCCGTTGAGAGGGAACACATATCAAGCCATTAACAGGACTTCCATTGTGGGATGGATGACTATGACCACATGATTTTACACATACCATGCTTTGACCGTGGCACATATAAATTACATTGGAAAACACTGTGTTAAAAACTATGTGCCAGGTCATCTTCACAGTTTTCGGCACGCGCTGGCCAAGGTGCTGAGTGCTTGTGCCAAGGCGCAGGAATGGGCAGCAGCCTTCCAGCTGCTGCAGCAGATGATGGAGGAGGATGCACCTTGATTTACCACGAGGGGTTACCCAGGAATCAAACAAAAGGGACATAGTAGGGATGCAATGGGATACAATAGGATTTACCCTCCAGCAATCACACATGGCCAGGTGGACATTTCCGTAATTTAGTTCGATGATTTTCCCAGGTGCGTTTTCAACAGGGGATTTCCTATTGCCATGTTTGAGTACTGGAGGGTAACGCACACAAAATAATCACAAAGAGAGGGGTTTCACCATCAAGACCTTGGGATTTTCTGATCAAGATTGAGGATGATGTTGACAGGGTATACACAATAGGGTCAGATTCCCAGTATGCTTAGCCGCTATCTAAGTGGCTTATAGCCTATAGCCAATTTGTATCCATTTGTACCCAATTAGTTTCAAGGAATCTTGTTGGTTCAGAATGTGGAAAGTCCAGCAGTAAGCCTGTTTTGGGGGGTATGGGTGTCAATATTGTCAGATGGCAACATTTGGTAGTTGGGGTGCGGTCATTATCATTGATATTAGTGGTGGTTACCACATTAAGCTGATTTACATTGATTCACTGTGTATATAAGTATAATATAGTATAAAATTATATATGTATATATATATATATGTGTGTGTATTATATTTGTTTACCCATGGTACCAATGTGCTTGATGGAAATCTTTGCGTGTCTGCATCAAGGCACCTTCCCCAAACCAGTGAGGACTTACTGAAGGGATGACCAACCACCACGACCCCTTATTGGGGACTGCCTGAAACCCCTGCTTAGCCATGTGCAGAGACCCTTTGAAATCTGTAGGTGGTGCCCGATACTGTTTGCTATAATGCGGCCATTGCTGCGTGCAGAAGTTGCTCCTTGCTGGCATTGCTTCGCTGGGTTGAACCAGGATGGTATCGTCAGAGAATAGATCGGCTCTCACGAGCAGAGTGTGACAGTTTCCAGATTTTCCGGCAAGAGTTTGGTGTCGCAACATATTCTCGAATTTCCATGATTTTCCATGACTTTCCATGATTTTATATCATTTTTGGAGAGGTTCCCAATGGATCCAAGGGCTATAGCCATGGCTGCACCAGGCGGACACTGGCAGCTGGCCTTTGAAGTCTTGGACCGCATGGGGAGCGCCAAAGCTGCGCCGAATGTCAACAGCGCCCTGGCTGATCCGCTCCATGAGCTCCATCGGCTCAAAGGGATCTCAAATCAAAACAGACCAAGTTAAGGATGTTTATCTATGGCCTTGCTTGGTTGATCCCCCCAAAAAGATAGTTGCTGTATCATCTATCCTTACAATTTGTCATGGCATGTCATGTACTTGTCCATTTTAGTTGGCTCCATGAGTAAAAACATATACGTAGAATATATCATGTAATAGATATACTGTAACTAAATATATACACATATTGAAAAAGTACTGATACATCCAAGAATAAATCGGATTGTTTCCCTAAGTCATGAACTAAATCCATTTAAGAGTGACACATCCACCATAATCCCATGGTGTCCCACCATCATCAAACAACTTTTCGGATCGGCGCCGGCGCTTCGGCAGGTTTCAATGCGGTGATCGCCGCCTGTGCCCTGCCTGGTCTCTGGGACACCGCCCTTTGGCTGCTGCACCACATGGGCACTACTAGGACGCCGCAAAACGCAGCTATCGTGTGCCACAATGATTTACCATTATGAAGCTTGGCATCTACACACACATACATATGTATATATATATATAGATACATGTATATATGATCCCGTCCCCAGGCCACCAGGCCCCCCCCCCCCGAATGGGTTGGGTCCCCCACCCCTCCCCCCCCCTCACCCTTCACCCCCTCCCACCCCCCTACCCACCCACNGTCCCCAGGCCACCAGGCCCCCCCCCCCCGAATGGGTTGGGTCCCCCACCCCTCCCCCCCCCTCACCCTTCACCCCCTCCCACCCCCCTACCCACCCACAGGGGGGGGAGGGCGGGGATACTGATACTTATATATACTGTATCTATAATACTCTATATATATATATATTTATAGACATTCTCTATATATATATATTATATATATATTATATATATATATATTATATATATATATTATATATATATTATATATATATGTACACTCTATATATACTCTATATATACTCTATATATACTCTGTATATACTCTATATATATACTCTATATATACTATATATTATATATATATGTACACTCTATATATACTCTATATATATACTCTATATATATATACTCTATATATACTCTGCATCTACTCTATATATACTCTATATATATATATTATATATATATATTCTATATATAGCTCATAGATGATCACCAACCCCCACCCCATCCCACAGGGGGGGGGCGGGGATACACATACATACATTCATACATANAGCTCATAGATGATCACCAACCCCCACCCCATCCCACAGGGGGGGGGCGGGGATACACATACATACATTCATACATACATACATACATACTTACTTACATACATACATTGATACATACATATATTCTTCCATATTATACATGCATGGATGCATACATACAATCACATCTACATACTGACCCCCCACCCCATCCCACAGGGGGGGCGGGGATACACATACATACATTCATACANGCATACAGACAGACATACATTCATGCATACATACATATATACATGATATACCCCTATATAGCCTGATATACCCTGGATCTGTAGACCCATACCCATTGGAGGGGGAGGGGGGGGGGGCCTGGGCGGGCTGGACCATACATATATATATATATATATGTATATAATATGTATGTATATAAATATATTTATATATATATATATGAATATATATATATATGCACATATATATATATACATAAATAGATATGTATATATATAATAAGAATTACAAAATAGGTCGTTCTCACACCATGAAAACGGGTGAATTGCCGGAAAATGGTGGTATGCTAGATTTTCAGACAGACCCTAAGTTTGCTAAACATGATCTGAGATGCGCAAGATGCCCTACTGTCTTTGGAAGGATCCAGCACGACATTATCAGCAACTTGGCGAAAGTGCTGCACATTTCATAGGGATTGGAACCCAAATGATCCTGATATGATCATCTTCTCCAATAATTTGGTTGGAAGTAAAACCATTCAGTTTTTTCATTCCTCCTCCGTTCAGGAAAGAAGCTCCGATAGGATCAATGGTTTGTCCTGCGTTTGCCTGGTACCAAGCCAGACGAAGCATCCAGTGTAGCACAACTGGGAGATCTCTAAGGCATCAATAGCTGCATCACGGCCTGCGATAAGGACTGATTTGCTGCACTCAGGGTGATGATTTTCTGCTTTTGTCCCACGACAGATTCAGATACATGGAGCATTGCATCTTTGATCCGGTCTTTGATAGGCAGCTGTTTCAAGTCCATGTCCGTGTGACAGCTTTTTATAGACTGCCTCTCAAACTCTGGTTTTGATCATTCCATTCATCCAAGCCGAGAGAAAACCCCGCGCGTTGGGAGTAAGAACAAGATGACTTGCCGTACAACACATAGCAACCCCCAAATAGATAGAATACAGTTCGAAACCTCGAAATGATGGCGGAAAACATAATCTTTTTCACATCCAGATATCTGTTCTCCATTTTTTTTGAAGGGATTACTTTAGTTAATACATGTCAAAAATACCTGTACCATCAATTTCTGATGGTGTCATCCACACTCTCCACGGCTTGATCCTTGGCCCTTCCTTGACTCGTGCAAGGCGGGGCGCTGGGAGACGGCGTTGGCGCTATTAGCGGAAGCTGCAGACGGTGCTGACATCGTTAGCACCTGGACGTGCCGGGGGGCAAGTGAGTGAATATAGATAGATCTGATGTATATATATATATATATACATATATATATATATGTGTGAATATAAATGCATATATATATATATACATAAAATGCTAGAATTACCTTCCGGTAGTCAAATGCGGCTAGCTGGAAAATCTACCATTTACACTTATAGTTGATTTTCTCAGCTGTAAACCCCATTCATGGTGGATTCTCCAGCCAACCACGTTTGATTACAAGATGATAAAATTCATGATGAAACACAGTACTAGTGGGTGCAGTTGGGGCTATTTATATGGGTATGATATAGTATAACCATGGGATTCTATATGACCACTAAGTTGCATTGGGATCCTCTAGAACTCTGGTTTTTTGGTAGCGGTTTGTGCAGCGCGCCAAGCAGGTGGAGGCATGGCTCACCATCGGTTACACCATTCAAAATTGCCGGAAATCAGCAGTAGGGAATGCCAATTTTCTGGACACACCACGAGGATATCAGAACATCATGGGAAAAGAATCCCAGTAATCATGATCATCCTCATCATCCATGTTTTGCAATGACTTACAAAGATATATTACCGGAAATTATTAAGATGGAGCACAAATGAATGGGGTTCTGCCAAATCAATCTCAAATTAATGGGATTATGCCACAAAATGCCCATGAAATGCCTATCAAATGCCATTGAATTCCATGAAATGAAATAATAACAGCATATATGATGAAATGTTTATAGAAAGGCCCTAGAAACTGATGATTTTTTGCTTGGTGGATTGTGCCTTGACCGCGGCGCTGCAAGCGATGCGCTGAAGTTCTGAGGCTTCTCAGCGGCCATCAGCGCTTGCGGCTTCGCAGAGCAGTGGCAAACTGCGCTGGCATTGCTGGGAGGCAGCAGGGGAATGGGCGGGTTTTGCCATCCCCAAAAATGGCTTTGTTTGAAAATGGGCGGAGCAAATTTGATGGTGGCTCATCATTTGACCCATAGAAAATGACAATTTTGTGTGTATACCACCCAATTTCAGCCAGACCTAAATGGGTAGAAATGGCCTGCAATGCTCATGTATTGATAAGTCCCTAACATACTCATCCCCTGAATAAAGTTGAGGCCAAAGATTCAAAGATACTTCTTGGGACCCCGGACATGGAGGCAGGTATAGTTTTCTTATGGTTGAGAAATGTATTCATGGAAAGCTGTCTGGGAATGGAGATGGATTTTAGTGTCAAATTTGAATTGCGTGTAAATTGACTTAGATTTTGAATTTGAATTGCATTTACATTTGTGTGGAATCTCAATTTGAATCAAATTAAATTTGAATTGGCTAGAAGCACTTCCGCTTGAAATTAAAATGGAATCTTTATATATAAATTGGTTAGACAGTGAATTGGAATTGACTTTCCGTTGGATTTTCAGGAAGCTCCCAAAAATTGGAGCACTCTATTTGGGGGTCAAACAATGCCGTTGGTTCCTGCTTGTTTCAAGGCTCCCCCCTTGGCGAGTTTGTTGGGCGGCATTTTTGCAACAAGCTGTAATACAGAAAATGAAACTTCAGCACATGGAGGTTTGTTGGAGCCAGTTTCCGTGCACAAAATATCCAAACAAATTGGCCGTCTAGTTGTTACAGTGGGTTCTTAGGGATGTTTTACGAAGGTCTCCAAAAATGGATCATTTTATCTGGGGTCAAACAAGGCTGTTGATTATGGTTCTCACTTGTTTATAGGCGAGTCCCTTTGTGAGTTCGCACTTGATTCAAAACATCAGGAGGGAAAGACTGGGTGGAAGCAAAAGCAAACAGAAATAAATGAAGCAACAAAAATACATCCGAAACATGCTGGCATTCTTTAACGGATCTATTATCTGTCCCGGGATTTGACTGACTTTGTTTTGGCGGGGATTGCTAACCACTAAGCTGATACGAACATCAAATGATCGAGTCTGTGGGCATAAATAGCACGCTTAAACACACACATCCAAAAAATCATGTATTATTATTGTATTATTCTTGTTTTAGGTTTCCATGCCCTTTGAGAAAATGTGACGGGATGCTTTTGATCGTGGAAGAACATGTAAGCACATTCAGAAACTAATTTTCCAGGTTTCCATGTAACATTATCATTATAGGGATAGTGGGTTGTCCCTTTTAAATCCTTTTAATGTTTCCAAATTTCTTGAAACAGAGAGAGTAAACGGAGCTAATCTAAATGTTTGAAGTACTTACCACGGACAACCCATTTAGGACTTCTTTGACGTTTTGGCCCACCGACTAGGCACTCCACTAGGTCTCCACAGTGGGTCCAACAAGAGCTCTGCGAGGGTCTGTGGCTTGGTCGCAACAGTTGGTTGTCCGTAGGCTCTTCATGGCTCTTCTATCTTTCGGTTGGTTTATCATGCAGATAATCCGCTTGGTATCAGTATCATATGCTACCGTGGATGTTCAACTGTCGTTGCAGGGTAAAATCTAACGGCTGGCGCTGACAGTACGGCATAGGCAGAGAGAGAGAGAGAGAGAAAGAGAGAATGCGAGCTAGAGATGTAGTGAGGTAATCACAAATATTGTGGGGAGAACGGGGAGATCCAATGCTGTCATTTGCCTTCAAGTGGGATTGCGGCTGGCGGACTCGGTTTCCTGGCACTGAACTGCCTCAAAATATATCAAAAATGATTTCATCCACACATGTCTGTATACATATATCATATATCAACCTAATTCTATCTATACATGCGTATCATATCCATATGTCTATCCCTTAAACTGCATGGTTTGGCGCGCCAGGTTGGAACGCCGCGATCAGCGCCTGTGAGAATTTTGGCAGCTGAGAGAGTACAGCTGCAGGTCGAAGGTGAGCCAGTACCAGAGTAATGACCATGGGATGAATCAGAATTTCCTCACTGTGACATCACTGGAAATAGGGGGGTTAGGATTTGGGGAATCATCCCCAAATAGCCGCAAGTGTCAGGTTAGTGAAATGTTGGATTTTACATGATTTTACCGAGAATAATGTCCATGGGATGAAGAGTTGGGTTGGCCAGATAAAATGTAATGGGATCTAATACAAAATTGTGATATAGTTATCATTGGGATGAACAGTGCTCATGGGTTCTAATTGGATTATAATGACCATGGGATGAATCATATGATAAACCTAATGCCAACCCATTCCCAATAGAGGTTTATGAAATTTGGTATGCCTCTATGACTGAAATGATGTGAAATGACCCCCGGTCATGGTTGTTAAATGGAATGGTTTATTGTTGGGTTTACCACAATAATGGTGTTATAGTTATAATTGGAGTGTAATATATTGTAATGACAAAGTATTGTTCATGGATTATAATATACATGGATGACTATTGTGGGATGCGTATCATTGTTGGTCAGTATTATTATATCACTGGATGAATCATGAATGGAGTATGTCTGGATTATGCTATCCTGTATGGATTATGTGGATTATCATTATGATGATCATGGATTGGTTTCCCTGTGAAATGCATGCAAATGCATGCATTCAATCTGGATGAATTACAATATAAATTAGTCGTTCAAAGAGAAAAACGTTCAACCGAGTCGTCATTCATACTAAGCAGTGAATTTTCAAACCAGACTTCTGAATGAAACGGCTGCAGTTCAAGAGGATCTGGCTAGCAATGGTGGATACTTTGGAGCTTGACATTGTAGGTGATGCTAACATTTTCTCACTTGTTTGGCTGTGAGCTTGCTGCCTATACATATATACATACAAATATATTCTATTTGCCCCCCAAGCTGGACAGCTGCGCACAGCACCTCGGTCGACAATGCCGTTGGAGTTGTGTGATACTTCACCGCTCTAGGTGTTTTACGTTTTACACACATCATTCATACATCGAGATCGTCAATGTATGTTAAACCGTTTTGCATGTGGATTTGTCTGACTAGGCTACCCCCAAAATTGATGCTTAAAAACACGATTTGGCCATATTTCCTTACAACAATCGCCATATCTCGGGGGTATACTTGGTAAATTCCAATTGCATCCACATAGAATGGTTGGTTTAAAAACCCTAGACTTGGGCGAAGCGAAATCTGCAGCAACCCCCCAAATTTTTAATGGCAAAAACCAGGGTTTTCTGCAGATCTCCTCTAGACCAATCTATTGATAGATAAACCCACACGTGGGCAGAACAAAAATATGTGTATAGCGTGTATTCTATGTACATATATGATCATTGGTCATATATGTATATGATACCAGATTGTCTATGGTATGTTCCAATGATGTTTCCATGGTTGCTTATTCCCATTGAGATCTCCTTGATGTTTGGATCCACCAGGAAGGGGCAGCAATGGCAGCAGGCTTTGCATCTCCTGTGCCTGGGTATGAGGGGTACTCTCCATAGATTTCCATATCGAGGTACCCGAAAAGATAGACTCCAGGTGTCCAACTTGTCGAACATTCCCAGATTCTTTCCAGATTTCCAATTTTTGCAGGTTTTTCCAGGATGTGAAAAAATGATGCGTCCGCAAAAAAAAAAGGTTTCCAACTTCTCTGTACATTAAGCTTTGCATAGTTTCACCTTCAAAGACGTGCGCACGACAATTAAACATGTTGAATGTCATGTTGATACATAATGACAAGTAACGATGTATATGTATGTATATGCCTCTGTGTCTATTATCATTGCTACTACGTATATATGCGTATCACTTTTTTCAGTTCAGTTCAGTGCATGGTAAGTGTATCAGACAAACACGGTCATCAAAGCACAAAGATGCACTCATCTCGAGCCACATGGTTTTCTTCTGGGGTATGGGTCTGGTTCTTTGAATATTATTCATTATATGCCCCACAGTGTTTGGACCCCTCGAAGGACTAGACTATAGGTATTAGATGGTATTGGATGGTATTATTATGTATTAGTTAGTCAAACCTTGGCGTAGATGCGGGATTCATTCGTTTTATTGTTATTGCAGCTGAAACTGCAACTGCCCCCGTTGCTGTCCATTCACCAGCCATTGAGGTGGCTTCCGGTTCCATCCAAGCAGAGAGAGAGAGGGAGAGAGCACCCCCCCCCTCACGAAACATTCCTTACTGATGTCAAACATTGACCCATTTTTGTCAATCCCTTCTCCATACTAAACAGCCCCCCAGAACCCTGGTTTAGTTTTTGGATTTCTTCGTTTTAGGGTCCATGGGGCTTATCGCGAGGGGGATGGGATTAGTATTTCTACGGTCGTGTTGCTGGTTGCATCCCGGTGCATCCTGACTGGGTCAATCTCCAATCATATCTCATCAACAGGCTGTGGTATATGGCATTGCGTTTGCTGCATTGCATCTTCAAAAGATGGGGTTTGTTGTTCAAACTGTAACCACCCATAGGTCCACAGGTTCATCCCGGCCATGAAAAAAGGTCCTCTATGCCGACAGCGGCGCTGAGTCCGGACGTCATTAGCTTCTGGGTGAGGAAAACCCGTGGGAAGTTGGGGCCCTTTCAGTGAGGATGGTTTGGCAATCCACCCCAAGAATGCCCAAAGTGGACACAAACTATCAGGAAACCATGATTCCTCGATGCTTTTTCCGTGTGGCACAAGGCCTTTTGAGCCTTTTGGGGGAGGTTCCTCTTGGACGATAATTACATTGCTTGTAAAACTCCAAAAACGTCCCAGTGGCAAGAGATCCTAGAGCAGCTGAGATTTGCTGCAGGTCTCCGTTAGAAGCACCAACTGATTCGACCCCCTGGCCTGTGAGGCTACAATGCCGCCATCCGCGCCTGCGAGCAAAGCAGTTGGTGGAGAAATGCGCTGCAACTGCTGCCACTTGGACAAGTTCTGGTGGCCATGGTAGCAGTATCCCTGAAAAAAACAGAGGTTGGAGGACAGTTCTGGGTAAACCTTGGTTGAGTGGTTTAATGCTATGTTGTCTCTTCCCTCATTTGAAATGGGGAATTTGAATGAATTTGAATGGGGCATCAGATAAGCATAGAGAAGCCATGAATCGCAAAAACATATCGAGGGTTTTGCAGGGCATCATGACGTGCAGGCAGGATGCTGGTACTGGTGCCGATGTGATCACCTACAATGCTGCCATGGCAGCCTGCAAGAGCCTCGTTGGAATAAACTGGGGACCAGAAATGGACACTTTGCACGGCCTTGGCTGGTACGGTTGTTGCATAAGAGAAAAGATCCATCAATATCATCAATCCCTTTGCAAGTATGTATCCAGACATAGTATTATTAATATTATACATTTGTATGTACATATAAATGTATGTATGTACATATCTAGAGTCTATGTGCATAATTATTTGATTTACAGTGCATAATTTTCAGAGAGAGAGAGAGAGATGTTCGCAATGCTTATACCTGTGTTTCTATACATTGTATATAGATCAAGACGGATAGACAGATAGAGACAGATAGATATGTGAGATGGAGAGGTAGAGGGAGAGTGCAGCCCTTCTTGGGGCAGTTCTGTGGCATCTAGCCAGGTCCACCTGTTTGGAGCCCGGCTGTCCGAAATCCTCTTGGCTCATCAGCTACCGCAGGTTCAAGGGAGGAGATTATTGAAAATTGGCCAGAAACTCCTAGAAATTCCACATTTTCTGCTGACATTTAAGGAGACTTTCTATCACTTCCTACCTGTCGCCATGGCCCGTTTGACAGGGCTGGTGCTGTTGGCTGTCTTGGCTAGTGTGCTGCGATCCCTTGCTTGGGTCTCTCCGGGCGTAACGCCCGTGCCGCGTGTGGGGGTGCGGCGATGTGCTCAGGTGTGATGTCAGTATCAGCTGCCTTTGTGGGTGGGATTTTCTGGCGGATTGCCAGGGTGGCTCCATAGTTTTTCCATGATATTCCATGATGTTCCCTCGAGCTTCCATAAGTGTTTCAGTTGCTTCCATGATTTCTTGATTTCGGCCTTCTGTTTTGCAAAGTCGTTAAGCCATTCGCGTCCATCGTGGGTCTTGGGTGAGTGAGTTCAAACTGCCAGAGTTTCACCTGTGGTTTTCTTCCCAAGACCTCCTTCTACATCTGGTCTTCTCCTCCAGCCAGCTGCAGGCAGACCCTGGAGACTGCAAGGCTGTACGCAACGATGCAGTGAGCGGTGTGCAACTTCCCACCATGGATGAGGATGAGCCCGCCTGGCTGTCCTTTGTCATTGCCCGATATCTGGATGAGGAGCGCCTGGTAAGCCATGGTAAACTTTCGTTGAGTAGCTTAGTGGGAGATCTTCTGCCCAACAGGCAAGACTGTATTGTAAATGAGAATGAGGATATATGAGGATAGTCATATTCACCAACCAGAAAAATGTACGGAGTACCCACGATTAGCCGTGGTGACGGGAGGAGGAGGAGGTGCTCCAAGGCGGTGAAGCAGATTGGTTCAAAGCCAGGTCTGGTACCCCAAGAGTCTGACGATTGTTCCATGTTGAGCATCATTCCATTAAATGGGCGCTATAGTCATGCAATTTAGTATAATTTAGTACTCACTGTTGGATTTTTTCACATGTGCTACACATTTGCTGCCCTTACATTGAAGCTCGATGTGTTCGACATAACTTGGTAGATTGAGGTCTGTATACTGCAACCTGTTTTTGAATGAACCGATTCGTTTGATGTTGAAGGATTTTCCCCCATGTCTGATTTTGAGCCACACAGATTTGACCACATGGCAAGTCGGGCCCTTGCCGGATGCAGGAGTGGGTGGAGCAGCCTGTTCACAAGGAGATTGGTGAAGCGGTGGCGAAGATCTACCGGGAGTCACGCGCGGAAGGCGGAGCTTGGACTGCTGCGGAAGGTTTTCGCTTCCTCCTCTCTCAAATTAAGACTAATTAAGGATGGGGAAATACTACTTGCATCTACTTGCCATATGCCATGAACATCCATGAGCACAATCCCTCGGTAAATTGAGTCCAGCATACAAA
Source organism: Symbiodinium sp. clade C Y103 (assembly GCA_003297045.1). Lineage (NCBI taxonomy): Eukaryota > Dinophyceae > Suessiales > Symbiodiniaceae > Cladocopium > Cladocopium sp. clade C. The sequence continues at coordinate 71,289 of BGPT01001368.1, forward strand.
AGAGCTGATAGGCGCACGCCAGCAGGTGATGATGACCTCATTGCAGTTCTGGCGAAGCTGTCCTTCGGACTCAAGGCTCCAGAGTTCAAGAGCATCAAAAAACCTCGAAAAAACTGGCAACCCAGCAGCAGATCGACACTGGAAGACTTCACCCAAATCAAGTGGATCAATTTTGGGACCATCTATATCTGGATCTCCTATCGTGAAACTTCCCAGTTGTGCACCTTCGCCTCTTCAGAAAGGCAACCCCCCTGCATCCGTTTCCCACCGGAAAAAAGGCCAGATGGCCCATGGGCAGTTCTGAAAATATGGTGCCGATGGGCACCCCTAAATCCACTGGTCAATCATCATTTTCCCTCTTAATTAAACTATCTTAAACTTGCGTAACTGCCGCCCTCTTGCAGGACATCTGGCGCAGCGCTGGCTTTGGAGATGCTTTCGAAGGTCCAGTGGATGTGGCCAACCGAGTTGCAGAGCTGTTGATGCTACGACAAGGCTGGTGCAGAAACAACGTGGGGGGAATTACCGCTGGCTTTTCCCAATCTACAAGTCAGGGTGGAATTTCATCGATTTTCCATATCTATCTTAGTTTACTAGAGTCACTAGAGCGTAGAGGTCTGGGAGTGTGGTAGACCTGAAGTGCAGTGATCAACTGAATCATTGTTGACTCTCGTACCGGGATTGTAAGAGTCCGAATATGGGTCCCATGCGCTGATATGATCTGATATGACTCTTCTATGATTTGAGTGGATATCCATGGGATATGGATTGCAAGATTTGACATCATGATGCTGTGGGGATCATGCTCCTGCACTCAACATCATCGTCCGCAACATTACCATCTTCACCATCATCACCACCACCACCACCACCACCACCACCACCACCACCACCACCACCACCACCACCACCACCAGCACCAGCATCATCATCATCATCATCATCATCATCATCATCATCATCATCATCATCATCACCACCACCATCATGATGCTACACGTGAGCCACAATCAGCTACCAATCTGTCATCAGTGCTGCTGTGTCTTTTGCGTGCACAGCCAGGAGGGGAAGTTTGGAGTTACGGTCGCAGCAATTCAGATGTCCAGCAAAAGATGCTGAAGCGACTTGAAGAGTATGAAGAGGTGGGCTGCTGGTCAAGCTGAACACACACTCCCAAGATCTCCCAAGCTAATTGAATTCAAGGTGCAGAATCTTGCGGATCGCAGTCGCCAAGAGTCACACTCAGAGATCCAGACTTTGTCTCAAAAAGCAAAACAGATGAAATAGACATAGACTAGATAGGCTGAATACTTCGTCTTTGAGAAGATCTAAAGATAGGAAAAGGGAGGTCATTAAATCTACTATGCATGGTGACCTTTCCGCACCACTTTCCGCACCTTTTCGATGCTTGTGACCCTGGAGGCCAGAAAGCAGCTCGCAACCGTTGGATGAGCAGATTTTGAGCAGCCTGGCAAGTCAGTACCAACTGTTAAGAGATGAACGGTGTCCCATCCTGTCCCCACTGCAGCTTGCAGGTGAAGATCCGCAGTGATACGAAACCGGAATAGTATTGTCGCCATGTGTCGCCCATTGATTCCTGACTCATGTATAGATAAATTGGTTTTTAGAAGTCACTGATCATCATTGGTTCCTAAATCATTTGTGGGATTTTGATTGAATCAAAAGCAAATGCTTGACCAAATCCATGTTCTTTCGCGTTTTCGCCACGGGGATGATCCATGACGATCCCTTACAGTATATGTTGCAGATTTTTTCACTTCTGTGAAATGATGGAATTTACATGAATTTACAATGTTTAAGGCTGTTCACCGGAGTGTGGGGGTTTTGGCACAGAACCACGTGAGCTGCTCACCGTGAGCTTAGGCACGATTGGCAAATCTTCCTTTGGCACGGCACGTTGCCACAGCTCGCGGTGCGGATTTGGCAGCTGTGGGGGTGACACCTGCAGATGCACCGCCCCGCCGCAAGTCAAATTCAGCCGAAGTCTCTTGTCTCTGTCGGATGAACATGGATTAAATATGATAAGATGACAACGATTATGTTGACGAAACAAGCGTTTGAGATGTCTAGTAAGAGTCTAGTATGGTCAGCACATCCCGGGCCACAGTTAAAAAGTACAGGGCATAAACCCGCGGTGACACCAGGATACGGCAGCCACTTTTCTCATCCTTTCTCGACCCTGGCACCTCTGAAACCAACAAGAGGCTGGCTGGACCTGATCAGCGGTAGCCGCTAACCGGTCCCTCCTCATGGCAGCATGGCAATGTTTTTGCCAAAACGATCAAACAATAATATCCCTTTTACGTCATCAAAAATCAATCATCTTCTTATTCTTCTTGAGTTGAAGTAGCAACAAAAGTGGCAAGGCAGATGCAAGTTGGGTCCTCCAGCTATACAGGAAGTTCATTATGTTTACTTCAGCTATTGAAATGCAGCTGCAGGGATCGCAATACCCCATCCCAGCGCCGGCTGTAGGGCCAACCTTTGAAGGCCCCACAGCCAATCTCGATTTTCCTCCGGCTGGCGGCTCCCAGACCCCGAAAGGACGCGGAACAAAAAGAGTTGGGGTCGGGGCTGCGAAGGCTTGGCAGGGGACTAAGGAAGAGAAATGATAGGCTGACGGGTAAAATTAAAGAAAGGTCATCAAATATTATGATTACAATGAAAAAGCCGCGCTCAGCTGATCGCGATTGGCCTGGGTGTTTCTTGAAATTAGGGTGCCCCCAATTCCCATGGCTTTCTCTCTTTATACTAAACCTCAGCAATCACTTGGATATTGGAGATCTATGGAGATCTTGGACTACAACTTGGGGTCCTTACAATACACCACGTGAAACGGGTCAACTTGATGAAACAAAGTGTGATAACCATTATTGATCACCCACATCAATCCACATCAAATTCTGGTGGCGGACTCTATCGGCTCCCAGGAAAGCCCGGGCTTGGAGGGTGGCGCTCGAGGTGCTTCGTGGCATGCCAGCGACTTGGAACTCAGGGGGCATAGAGGGGCCATATTAATATGAAAATATGTATAGATATATTTAATTATATTTATAGATAGATAATGAATGATAATATATGATAATGATAAATATAGGACAAGCAGGTAAGATCATCCTTGGAGATCTTTGGGAACCCATTACTTTTGGAGTTTTGAGTTTCCACAATACCAGGTATGTACAGTATAGTATAGTACACAGACACACACACACACACATATGTATATATATATATATACGTATACATATAGTATATAAATATTATAAATAATCTCAATCTCACAGTTGCTCATCCTTCAGCTTGTTTTCCCGCTGCGCTGGAATGAGGAAATACGATTGAATTTGGGATGTTTGGAAGGCCCTAATTTGGTTTGGATGGCCGACACTTATGCAGGGATTAGGATTGGCATGAATTCCAGGAGCTTCGTTGATGAACCTCATGAAACGCAACACTTTCCTGGAATCCAATGGAGGTGAAAGCCATTCCCTTTCGTCCGTGGTTTTTACACAGAATTATCATGTGCTTGACTTCGAGATACATCAAGATCATCAACTCTCAACTAGTATCAACAATTTCACATCTTATTCACATTCCCCTCTTAAGTGTTTCAAAGGATGTTTCTCACTCCATCGTGATCGCAATGGTCTCAAGGACCATGGTCTCCAGCCGGACCACATCAGTTTCAACCTGGCCATGGCCAGTTGGGATCGCAGCAACTGGCCCCAAGTGCTGCGGCTGCTGGCCATGCACCAGGAAGATGGCCAGCTTACGGGTTCCAGCTATGTGTGAAGCCCAGGGTTCCAACGTGTTGGGACGTAGTTGACCTAGGGATACCTAGGGGACAACAACTCCCAGGTTGCAATAGATTAAGGATCTTAAGGCTATCTCAAGGGTATAGTCTGTAAAGATCTCTACAGTTTCTTCGTGGGTTTAGTGTTTCAGAGGCTGACAGGAACCTGCCACAGGGGTTTTCTGGATCAACGCCGTGTCTCCTTTGCACCGTCGAAACGCCTCGTCGCCATGGAAGCGAAGAAAGGAAAGGTGTCCAGCCCGCCACTGACCATCCGTGGCCAGAAGCTGTCTGGGGATGAGTTGCTCGGCCTCCAATGCCCCAAAAGTGGCAATTTCTGATAGGACAATTCCTTTCCAGAACATTACCAAACCGTGTCAGTTATCAGTTGTCACTTGTTGTTCAAAGGTAAAGATGAGTCATGGTAGAAAGATAAGATGTCAAAGGGGTGTTCCCAGCCTCTCAGCTCCCAACTTTTGGTGGTGGCTCCAAAATATTGGTGCCCAAATTTAGATCAGATGATGTCAGTTGGGTCATTTAATGTCAGTGGGCATCTTGATTTTGAGTCATTCAGAGCCATTCCCATTTCAGGCTTGAGCCCGTGATCATTTCCGGCTCTTCTACTGTACAGCAGCCGCTTGAGCGAAGTGAGTTGGGTGGGGGTGACACCCGACCAGGCCCTCAGGGTCCAGAATGGGTTTCACGAGGGATATCATCTGGTAAACTAACATAGCTATTGAAAATTGCCATTTATAGTGGATTTTCCCATTAGAAATGGTGATTTTCCATAGTTATATTAGTTCACCAGAGGGTAATCATTTTTGGCTTGGAATTCGGGAACGGTTAATGGACAACTGCGAAATAGTGGTGCGCCATGTGGAATCAGGTGGGCACATGCGACGTCCAGCGGAACATGAGCTGAATGTCGCTACTAAGCGGACCGTCAAAGCGCCCAGACAGCCTCGAAATTTCACTGGGAAAGTAATGATGAACCCGGTGGTACTTCTGCGCCATGACATTGCAGGATGCCCGGGCCCACATTAGGCAAAGATGGTAAAAGCAAAAAAAACATTTCTGCGGCAGTGAATAGAAGCAACATGAAGCAACTGGGGGCCGAGAGGCGAAACATCAAGATGAACCAATCTTGGGGCGTGCAACCCCCAGGGGCATGTCCCACACGTGCCATCACATGCTATTGTCATTTGCATTCATTTGCAACACTTTGCTCAATACATTTTTGTCAGGCTGCGCCTGCTCTTACTGTTGGGACTCTTCTGATTTCGGATTCACTTCAGCACACCGGTTTCATAAGGTTTCATATTGCTCCTCAACTGGCTAAGCATATGGTTTCAAGATGTTTCAAGCATTTTTTTGGAGAAGGTAGAAATTCAGACACCAACAACGACTCCGGTCGCAATGCAGCATTTCATCAGCTTCATTCGCTGGAGGAACTTGAAACCACCGGGAGCCCAGGATTTGGGCCCTGGCCCTGGGTCATTGTCCAAGGCTCAGTGATCTCTTTCGGCAGCAACTTCTGGGCGCCCCGTGCCGAGTGACTTTGGCACTGCATGGGCGACTTAGCTGACTTCCACAACCCTCGGTGAGCCCGGTTCATTGCAGCAACAGCACCAGATATGATAGAAGAGTAACATGATACTTGAAACATTTTGAAATTTATTCAAACATATAGTGGCACATTTAAACTCTTCTATCTTTGCGATTCTTGGTGGGGTTGACCCTTGGATGAGTAGGTTGTTTAGATGTTAATTTAATTGAGTATATTGAGTGGATTATTTATGACACAATTTGTTTTCCTCTGACAAACTCGAAATGGCGATGGAGAGAGAAGGAGAGAGAGAGAGGGAGAGAAGTCCCTTGAAGACACATGCAAGTACTGTATCGTACTCTTTGAAGGGCAGCGATCAGCCAAGAAACCAGCGATAGTGGTGAATCATAATAATTCCAAGTTTGAATGGCACCTCCTCCCCTCATGCATGTCGTCCTCACAGCAGGCTGCGTGGTATTTTTATGTGCAGTATTTGTTTAAGGTCTATTGTTTCCACCCTAATCCCCCATGGTTGAAAACAGCGCGCTCAACCCCCCATGGTTGATCATATGTTGATCATAAGTGTGTTGAAATATACTGAAATGGTATGAGCTTGCCAAGTTGAGGGGCCACCCTCGGTGTATGCACAACCCCCACTGGGCCAGGCAAGCGTTATCCATGGATGACACTGTGGAGAGTTGCCTCACTGATGGGGCAGACGTCCATGTCATCATCCGACCAGATGCCTGGACATTGCGGGAGGTTGGTATCAGCTGGAAACCGTCGTTGATCGTGGCTGAAATGGCTTCGAGAATTGTTTGAAGGGAAAGATTGCAGGAAACCCAGGTGATTGATGGACACAACCTGAAACAACCTGAAACAACCCGAAACAAAAATATACAAAAATTGTTTTCCAGCAAATCTCCGAGAAACCAATCCAGTGAAACCAGTGAAATGTGACTGCGCTATCTGAACATCTCAATCTGAACATCGCTGGCGTCCAGGTGGATATGGACACGGGCCTTCGGGTTGTTTTAGAAGGAGATGCTTGCTGGGAGCCCCAGAGGAAAGTTTTCTACAGCGACTGCAGGACCTTCCCAGCCAAAAATTCCGGATTTCAGTAAAGGCAACCCCAAAAACTTACACCAAATTCACCCCATAGCACGAAACCTTCAGGCCCCCAGGTATCGGTGCTACGCAAAGCCCTGCTGCTTTTGTCGAGGTTGGGAGGGTGAGACCCTGCTGCTTCGCCATGAAACGGCCTGTGCTTCACCTGGCTGGGAGACTGGTCTGAAACTGGGGATGTCATGAATGAATATGATGAGTTCCACCAAGCAACCAAGCCTAACCGTGCTTAAAGTTTTCCACCCATTTCCACCCACATATTTGGGGATAGAAACCCGAAGAATCAAACAGATTCAGAACAGGTTTAATTTCCAGCAATATTCTTGATTTGCAGTTTATGTTTTAAACATTAAGTGAAAGCTCTCCAGAAATTTATCATAGCTATGGCTATGGAAAAGCCCCCATTCAGTTCGATCATTTTCCTCTCAAAAATGGTGATTGTCCAGTTTGCAAACTGTTAAATTACCAGAGGGCACACATCCTCCGATATCCCATAATATCATATAATATCCCCATTATATCCCAAAACATATTCATTGTTGTTGGATAAATCCCATTATATAAATCCTCTTTGTTGTTCAAATCCCAATATATCTCGCTCGTTGTTGGTTAAGCAAACAAATTATCAGAGGGTATATCCTATTGATACCAAATGATATCCCAGTTGACATATATTATATCCCCAACAAATCTCATTGTGTCCCTATCGTTTAACCATTAAACTCTAGTTGGTTACATAAATTAAATCCCATCAAAAAACCCTATCATATCCCCATCCCAACTGTTTTCCATTACATAAGTTCCCATTACCCTCTGGTATATTAACAGTTCGACCCTGAGACTAGCTATTTTTAGAGGAAACTCATTTTCCATTCCCGATTAATGCCAGGGTCGAACTGTTAATTTACCAAAGGGTAAATTCCCATGAAAAATCCCATGAAATTCCCATGAAATCCATCACTTTCCCTTAAACACTGAGGACATCTGCCCAGACCTCGACAGCGACTTTGCTGTGGAGGCCACGGTGAAGCTGGACGAATGGCCAGGACCCGATTGGCAAGGCACGGCTCGCCATGGCTGGAAAACGCCATGGTGTGGCTGGAAAATCCTATGAACAATTGTGATTTTGATAGGGTTGAACCTATGAAAAATGGCAAATTTGATGGATTGTACCTGTGAAAAGTGGTGATTTGATGGGTTGTACCTATGAAAAATGGTGATTTTGATGGGTTGTACATGGTTGTACCTAGGAAATGGTGTGGTTGATACACCACCGGAATGACATGAAAGACTCCATGCACAACTGACCGAACGAGCCAGTGAATCAATGAATAGATAAGGCGCTGGATCAAGGAATCAGTCAGCACGCATCAAACCAAAGAGTCGATGATTCAATGAAAAAATGAATGAGAGAACTTGTGAGCCGCTGATCCCATGAATGAATGACTATATAAATATGAATAAATCAATCGATGAATTAATCAATCAGTGACGCAATGAATCAGTGAATCAATGGACAAGGAACTTATATAAATCAATGAGCTACTGAGTGAAAGAATCCGTAGATCAACGAAGCAAAGAAGCACTGGATCCATGTTTAACAGTGAATCAAAGTCAAAGTGAATAAAGGAATCCATGGGTCAATGAATCATTGAATCAAGGAAGCAAGCAATCAATGAAAGCAATGACACAATGAATCAATGGTGACCTATGAAAACGGGTGATTTTGTTGGCTTGTACTCATACCTAGGAAAAATGATAATTTAGATGGATTATGCCTATGAAAAGCTGTGATTTTGATAGGTTGTGCCTATAAAAATTGATGATTTGATTGGGTTTACCCATGAGAAATAATGATTGGTTTGGTTTTACATGGGAACCCCCTGTTAATGGAGCTTTGAAGTGGTTTTTTACAAGATAACATAGGACTAATTTTTTGGACTTTCACTTGCGACGTTTGATGGCACCGGAGGGTATCTGGTTAGCAAGTGGGGTTGGAATCCAGTTGTGAAATGGGATGATCCAGGAATCGGGGACTCACCATCCAGGGTTAGAAACCTGTTCTTAAGTGGGATGATCCTTCAAGTAGTGCGATCTTGTACTCAAACAGGATGTTACCAGAGGATTTATCCCAACATAGTTTTCTTAAGTGCGATTGAAAGAATGTCCCCCTATTTCGTGGAATTTGATAAATCGGTGGTTTGGCCAAATCAGCGGGTTGAGATTAGGAGATTTCGTCCCTGATGGATTAAATTATATGGTTTCTTGGTAAACAAATGACACAGCGGCAGGCACAGTGGTCTCGCAACATGGAAGTGGCACTGGATGGGAACTGCGCTGCGGAGGCGGCACATCAACTGGCTGGAACCAAACAATCAGGTTTCAATGGTTGGTGGTGAATTTTACAACCTAGACTTGCAGATCTTACTGCTTGGTGTTTATTTTTTTCAACATTATGTTTGAATATGTTTGAATACTATTTGGGATGATGATCCTTGGGATGTCATGAAGGCACCAACCAATCCAGACTTGGGCCCAGGTTCATTCCTCCTCGCTATCAAAACCCACACATGTTTCTTTGCGTCTAACTTCTGATCGGTTGGTCTGTATTTGGAGGTTTCCTAAAATAGGGGTACCCCCAAATCATCTATTTTAATAGGATTTTCCATTATAAACCATCCATTTTTGGGTACCCCCATTTTAGGAAACCTGGCGAACAATATTCTTGGGATGAAACCTCCATCCAAGATGCCTAAAAACCATCCCATGACCCAAAGAATATCTATGGAAAGATGAAACTCACATCAGTAAACCATGCCATGAAGGTGGCTTGGTGGTCTCCACCCCAGGTCCTGGAGTGAACTGTGTGTTCACGACTTCACGCGGCGGTCACAACGAGCATATGCTTCCGTTGATACCTGGGCTTGAGAGACTACGAGACCTTGAAGTGAAATCCATGTTTGTTTGTTCTATTCAGTAATCAAGCATTTTCATGCATTTTCATGCATGTTCAATCCCCAAAATTGTGGGAATGTTCAGTGAATCTCCGTGAATGGCATGCAGAAACCACTCATGCAAGCCGTGCCTAGGAAGGGCAAAGTGGGCAAATGGCATCACCTTTGTATGGTCTACGAGAAGTCCACCCGCTCCATCACATTGTGACATGTCCATAGGGGTTGCTGGTTGTGCTTGATGTTCAAATCATGATACGGGATGTGATTGCTCCTGAATTGAACCTTAGAAAGTGCGATCAGTGGTACAAGGTGTGGCAATTAAAGTTCCTTCCAATTGTCGCATGATCCGTTTCTCACCTCTGCCAGGGCTCAATTGCTGGGTGTGGTTGGACCGACTGCGCTAAAGGTACGCCGATGGTGTCGGGGGTGAGCCAAAGAAGATCGAGGGCAAATTCAAGCCCCACACTCGAGGGGGCGTGGAAATCGGCAGGCAACGGGGTACGGGCGACCGCGAGTGCCGCAGCCGCGGGAAAATCGCAGGGCAACAGTTAAAGGAGAAAACAGGACGTGGACTCTAGCTGGGTTAAGTTGTGTTGTTTTTCATCTATATATGATTCATTTCTTCCTCATTTGGCCCTGTTCAGCGATGTTTGTCGCAACCATATGGTCAATATGGTGCCTCACTTTGAGAAGCACAACTTGAGGATGGTCACGGCCATTTTGCTTGCTGAACATTTGGCTGCCCTCCAACTGCCCTGTGAAGGCATTTGAATTAATTCAAAAACATCACATATAAGCTATAATTATCATGAATTGACCTGGGTCAAGTTTTGTGGCTCAGGGTCATATAAGGTCATATATATAGAGTTTGGTTCCTTCAGGCGCCATCCACGTGTCGGTTTTGGTGCACGTGAGGAATCCGGCCTGGCATGATCGCGGCATTGTTGGAAGGATCCGCAACGCCACCGTTTGGCCTCAAGGTCTCAACACCAAGGACGGGCCCCTGGCGCTGATTCCTGTAGCCTTACTAGCTTGCTTGTTTATGTAGATTTGATCTATGCATATATATTCTATCTTCAAAATTCTTTAGAGAGGTCAATTATTTTGAATGGAAGAGTCATGTGACCCAAGCGCAAACTTGGGCCTATCCAAACCGATCACACGCAGCTGCCGGGCCAGGATTTGCCTCACCTGGCTGCAGAGCAAGTTGCTCAAGCCGAAGCATCAGAAATTGATGGTCTGAAGCCCACCAGTGCTGCAGCCAGCAGTGGCTAGCGTCATGCAGGACGCAGACCATTGCTCCATGCCGACATGGAATCAGTTCGAGAGAAAAATGAGCCACTCCTGAGAGTCGTGAGCTGGGGCTGCAGGCTGGAAGCATTGTCATGGGGATCAACCAAGATGTTTTGGATTGTTTTGTCATGGAAATGGGTTCTTATAATATTGGGTCAGCTTCAGCTTGTGGAAGGTAGTCTTACCTGTTTCTTGCTCTACTGGTAGCACTGCCAGTAGGCCCATAGAGAACTCCAAATCGTTGCTCTTTGCAACTTTCCGATGGTATCCGCGAGCGCCCAACGGCTTTTTCTGTAGCCTCCGTGACGTTTGCCATCATCAGCTCCCACCATCAGCCAGCCCAGGTGATTGCCATCGATGCATGTCGCAAGGCAGGCAGATGGCAATGCAGCCTGGCCTTGCTGAAGGAGATCTCCACCAAGGCCTGGACCACTGGGAGATTGGGACACCCTGCCATGCACGGAGTTTGATCGGTGGCAGCCCCCGGGTTACTAAGGTTTAGCGCCTGCCATGAATGTATGAATTTCTGTGATGGTTTTATCCAAGGTTTTTTTTGGTGATTTTACTATGGTTTTACTTTCTTGGGTGACTCGCGAACCAAGGCCTTGCACTGCTCATGGCTTGCAAAAAGCCATTGCCCTAACTCCTCCATGTCAAAACCATCCGATCAGCTGGGCGTGCCACCTGTGGCGAGGTCACAGCTGATGACTTGGAATCGTGCTACAATGCCACGATCAGCTGCTGCCCCTGGTTTTGGGCCCTACACTTGGCTCTTGAGATGTCAAGGAGGCAGGGTATGGCAGGCTCCAGTGCGGGGAAAGAGGTACAAGCAAAGGCCATTCGAATTCATTCGACATCATTCGGCACCCTTCGGCACCCTCTGTTTTTTGATTATTATTTTTGTATATTTTTGTTTGTTAGACGGAGTTGATGGAGGGTCGGAAATTCTCGATTTGGAATGATTTAGAGTATTCTGAAGTATTCTGAAGCGTTTTTTTTTCAATCTTGCCATCCTTATTTGGGGATACTTGGCACTCCAGTTGGCTACCTTATTCCTTACATGATGTGTATAGATACCTGTATATATATATATATATATCTGTGTGTGTATGAGCCTTGCTGTTGTAAGCGTTGTAAGCACTTCCACCACCTGTATACACTATTTCCATGTATGTGTATATATATATATATGTGTGTGTGTGTGTGACGCCTTTGGACCAGTCTGAGTCCCTCGAAAGCTGACCACCAACCCTATGTTTATTCTAGTGCTGGGCTCTTCCTAGCCCTCTCCACAATGAACAGATGGAGGCGGGCACCTTTACCCGGACAACTACGGGATTCAAGACCCCTGGAGTCCTGCATGATGCAATCTCCGTGTAGGATTCCTATAGGTTAACTTCCCAAGAGGCCCATCGTTGGAGCTGTCGTTACGCTGGTGACAGGCACACCGTGAACGGAATTACTTTGGGCACGGTGCTGCGGTTGCTGAGCCGTGCAGGGCGCCAGGACACCCTGGGGATCCCTGGAGGATTTTGTTAGAGAGTTAGATATAGTTAGCCAATGGGTATACAGGGCTTCAGGTGTCATGGGAGATCTCGGCAAACCCTTCCTTCTTGTTCGCTAGTGGGGGTGGGAAGATGAAACCTATGAAACGGAGCTGTGGGGAGATGGGAGAACTATAGATTCATGCTTGGCCATTTGGGGTGCCCAAATTGCAGGGGTCAGTGCCCAAATTTACTTCAAGAGGATTTGGCCAAACGATGGACGGAAGAACTGAGGCGTTCCGCAGGGTGGGCCAATGGGTCAGGGGACATCAGGAGACAATGATCAAAGGCACAACAATCATGGCGGTGTGACTAAGTTTTGGGTGAGAAGGATACAGTATGATACAAACATCGAAACGCAGCTAGCGATCGTAGTACTTGGACAGAGGAAAAGCGACAATACAGCCAATGACATGGGTATCTATCCAGAATAGGGATGCTACTGCACAACAGCGAATCAGCCAATGTGTAGAGCATCACGAAATGACATGTCTCACAATGACGCGGTCGTGACTGTGTGACTGCGTGACTGACTGACTGACTGACTGACTCGCTGGCTGGCTGGCTGACTGACTGAACTGACTGACTCGCTGGCTGGCTGACTGACTGACTGACTGATTGACTGACTGGCTGGCTGGCTGCCTGACTGACTGACTGACAGACTGACTGACTGACTGTCCCAACGAATGAATGTTACTTATTGCTGATTAGGGGTGTATACATACGTGTATACAGTATACATATATTATATATGATTATAAATTACAACATCATGTCAGTATTGAATAGTATTGATGATGGTTATTGATCAGCCATGACCAAAAGATCTCTGGCTTTCACACCTTTCATCGTCGCCAAGAATCGCCGAGGCGCTGGTGGCAGCACCGTTGGCCTCAGACTGAAGCGCCAATGTCGCCGGGCGGCAGACCCCACCTGCAAGGTGACCGCTACCCCCCAGGGGGTGTCACCTTTGGGAGGGTTGGTTGAATTACCATCATGGTTAATGTGGGTAAAACAATAATAAACCATCCCCCAAATCACCATAAATGGGTGGTATAAACCATTCCAAAATGGGTAGTTTATTATTGTTTTACCCACAGCTATGCGCCACCGTAGTTCCCTGACTTGTGAGATGTCTTTCATCATTTTAATCTCAATCAAGACTCATCCTTTCAACGGTTTCTTGAGGCCAAAGTCGAAATTTAGGCATTGGGCAAGCCATTCGATCCTTGTAAACTGACTACATGATCCATGGCCAAGGCCTGGAGTCTTGGAGAAGTTGCGTGGTGAGGTGGCGAGAACCGACAATGCCAGTTGCTGAAGGTAATTTTCTCAAGCCCCAGCAAGTGGATCAGCTAGTTAACTTTAGTATACTGTACTTAGCTCAGTTACCTTAAACAGATTCTTGTACTAAATATCTGAAATTTCTGAACATGCTGATCCACCAGTCGTAAAGATCGAATTTGTAAGGGGCAGAACCAGGTTCCATCCAATGAAAAAAAACATGGGTTGCAGCAGTACCTGTCCACATTATGGTCCGGGTGTTCCTTGAGGTTTACACATATTTTTCGCACGGTCCGTAGCCAGTGGCTGCGGGGGATGTGAAACCACATTATTCTGATATACCAGTGGCAACGGGGTTGCCAGCTGCTGGCCACACAGCGTGAATGTGTTAGTTCTGCAAAGTTTGGGAAGCAGACCCGACAAAACAAACCATGGAGTCTTTTGAATTCAATATGATGTGTTCTGAAAATGGGGGTGCCCGCAAACCATCCAAAATTAGATCAGAGACAAGAATTACATTGATGTGGAAAGCCATGGTTTTGGGGTCCCAAGTTTTGGAAACCTATACCTCTTGCGGCCTTGCCAGACATTCTGCGTTGAGTTTTGACATCTGAAGCCGCTCTGTGCTGGCTAGGCGGTACAGGGTGCAGGTGTGTTGGCAGTTTTGAAGCCTGCAGATTGCACCAGCAACCAGGCTTTGGTCGGAGCCCAGGTTGGGAAGGGTTTGGCGAGATATCATGTGCGTCTACGTATAAGTATGTATATAGGTGATGTGCCTGACAATGGGGTTCACCATGGTTCACGGACGTACACCGTATACCGTATCCGTATACCGTATCCGTATACCCGTAAAATCTCAAACATGATGGAACATATGATCGTTAACCATCATGAGATAGGTAGGGTTGGTTTACTTTCAGACAACCCGAATGACAAACCCATGTGACAGTCTGATGTAGTTGGGTCATGTTGGGTCGATGTGGTAGGTGGTACAATCACTCTTGTTCTTTTGGCCTGCGAGGGATAGGAAGCAACCAACAAAGACCTTTGGGCCTTTGGGCCTTTGGGACTGGGGTCGCAACCACTGGGAATATTCTTCAACTGTTCAGAATGCCTGCATCCGCAGACTGGAAGACATGGTCAGTATAAATACGGCACCCTTGAAACTGCTAGATGCGTTTTCCAATGTTTGAGGACCCATGTTGAAACCTTGCTGGTTCTGGGATCTGTGTTCAATGGACCTTGGAAAATCTTGAAACATACCCAGAATGTCAAGATGCATTGCAGCAAGTTCGGCTTTTGGACCGAGAGTGGAGCCTGCCATTGTTCAATTATTTTCAAGTTAAATGTAATCATAGTCATAGTTATAATATGTTATAATCCCATTCGGTCCCATTCATTGAGTCTTAAATTCATAATTTAATATGTACATACTTGTGCATATGTTGAAATGTGTTCAGTTTACGCCTGCTCATGGATCTATTGAGTCTTAAATTGAGTGTCGGCAGTTTCCTTTTTGTCGATGGATCCTTGTTTGCCTTTTCTATTGGTAAACCATCCCACTCACAGACGTCCCTTTTACCCTCCAGTCACCACAATTCCGTGCAATTCCACTAGTTTTGAAAACCATGAGGTCCTCTGAAAATCCACCCAGATTATGATAATTTTCATCGTTTGAATCACGAACAAACATTTGGAACCATGATTGACCGAGTTCTACCACCAAATCATACGATATCATTATGATATATATATATATATATATGTGTATAATTATATGTATATATATATATATATCTCTATCTATCTATCATCCTAATTTCCTTAGATCCTCTTCAATCCTCACTCCCCCCCCTCCCTGAGGCGAAGCCGCCCTGGAACTGCTGCAATCGCAGCTGGCCACAGAGGGGTGGCCTGGAAAACTGACGTTTCCTGGTCGTTACCGGGAAAGAAATGTTGAATCCATGGTGTTTTTTTTGCGCGGATTTTGGCTGATTTTCTCGCAATGTTGAGATATGTTGAGCTCATTCATGGCAATTGTTGGCTCGTTCTGGTTCATGTATGGTAATTCGTGGGTCGATAGTAGTAGTTTGTCTATATTAGTCTATGGGTATGGCATATTGTTTGTTGCCTAAATTATGATAATTATGGTTAATCCATGGGTCAAGCATGGTCAAACTATGGGTGAGTTTTTGGCTATTCTGTGCTGAAAAGTGCTCAGGATTGTTCAAACACACGGAGCAATAGATAGCTGGCTGAAACACTGAAAACAGGTCAGCAATGGGGATCCCAAGCCAATCCACTCAATAAGAGGCTTTGCAATGATGGGCTCCTTATGCAGCCGGATTCTTTGCGTGGGGCTTTTTGGGAAGGCGCCACAGTCTTGAAGATACCGATACTGATGCGAGCCTAGAACTCATCTACAATCGGGGGAAAATCACCAGCCACTTGGATTGTTTTGGCACATTCTAAGGCATCAAAGAGTTTCCCACAGTGCTTGGATATGCGACTGGATCATCCCGAGGTTGGTGTCGCGACTGGACCACCAAACCTCTGGGGTTTTGCCCATGGCCCTTGGTCCAGAAGATGGGCCTGCAGCACAGTGGCTCCAAGCGCAGTTCGCTTCATGTCAGGCCGCCGCTGAAATCTCTGGGACTGCGGCCCTGTCACCTGCGACACCCTGAGGGGTCTGCCTGAAAATAGCAGACCCCTATAACTCCTAACTCCACTGGTTAATGTTCCAACATTGTCCCTACTGCATAGCCATAGTTGGGTATTAATTTGGTATACAATGATCCCATTTTCCCGCCTAGAATTGCTACTTTGGGGCACCAGTCATCTCCAAACAGACCCAAAACATATTAAGTTGCACGTACATATTCCATTCAATCCCAATCCTCATGAAATCCCTATGTTTGATGATTCAATCCCAATTTTATAAACCATCATTGAATCCCAATTGAAAATCACTAGGGTTGATGGACAAGTCCCGCTTTCAGCGAAATCCTTTTGATACCACCCTGAGGTGAGCAAGGAGTACTTGTGCCTTTGCGGCTGCCCTGGCTCTGACTTGGAACTACTGGAGACCTGGAAGGGTCAGCGCACGCTGGTGGATACGCCCTTGGAGTGCCTTGGTTGATGCGGCAGGTCGGTGAAAACTGAGTTCCGGCCAATTGAAGCGAATCAGTGAATCTATGTGAAGTACAGTGAAAACTCTGGTATACTACATGCATATATATAAACTTACTCGTATCATTGGTTATGAAATCTTGAAAAACGGTGATATGTACTGTACAAAATGACAGCGCGATTTTCCGCGCAAAGAGGAGCAGAGGCACAGAGTTTTCATTCTTTGTGTGGATGAGGATCATGCCGTGAAGGGGGGCTCGCAATCTTGTTTAGTCAGTCTCATAGTTGCTCACTCCCTACAAGTACATGGATGATCAATAGGGCCAGAACTTCAGGAAGGGAACATGGACACCTCTTTTTGTAAGGATAAAAACCGTGGTTTCCCACAAAACTTGGACACTTCAAACTTAAACCATATTAGCAATATACCATTCCATTCATCCAACTACGCATCAAGCGTTCGGCGTCTCCTGCACAGGCGGCAAATGTCGCGGCTGATTGGGCAGCCTAGGGTGGTGCCAGATTTGAACGGGAAGGAGGCGGCACTGCCAATTTATAGAACTGTATCTCCCAGGTTTTTGAAATTAGATACAGCTTCCATCTGTTAGATTGTTTGCCAAAAAAGCGGCTCTTCTTTCCCTTGCAGGCGCGGACGGAGTTCCAAGTCCTTGAAACCTTTGAAGATGCCGGGCAGGTTTGGAGCGGCGTACCTGAAATGGATTTTTGATGAATCACATGGTTTTTGATGTTTTTTGCCATTAAAAATGCATAGGTTTGACTTTCCTGCATATTTGCTCCCATCATCCCATTCCGGGACAGAAGTCGCATATTGTTATCCAACAGCTATGGAATGCTATGGAAAACCACCATTTGTAATAGATCAATCATCTACAAACGGGCCATTTCCCATAGCCATATTAGATTACCAGAGGGTATACATGGCCATTCCACATGGCCAATAGGCTTCCCTCCTGGTTCAATGGGAGGTGCATCTTGCAACAGAATACGTATGAGAAACCCTGCAAACCAATCAGTAAGATCATGTAAGCCTCTTGTGGTTTTGGTGGCTTTCTTTCGCCGAAGTCCTATCTGCTTTGCCAAGAGAAAAGTGAAGTCCTTGAGATGCTGACCCCATGAACTCATCCACAGGACCCAGAGGGTGACACATGAGTTACCAAGATCCACCTGGCTGAACAAACTGTCACTGTCACTTCTGAAGAGCTCTTTCTTCAGTACCTTTGTTTCAATTGGAATATAATCGAATTTCTTTTGGCAACTATTATTTCAACACAATGCCCAAATATAATTCAATATAATCCCATTGGCACCTCCCTTCCGACCCCAGCTATCACTTCTTCACCAAGCTTCCTGGCCCTGTGTCAGGTGTTGATGTTGGCAGCTGTTTGGCCGCTGACTGGGCGGATGCACCAAATTCGTGCCGCGGAATGACGCCCCTAAATTGCCTCCTGGGAACCCTATGTTATCCCATTATAAATGGAGTATACGAACTATAGTCACCAACAGTTTTTGGCACCTACCCTCTGGTAGCTATTCAAAAATTGCCATTTATAGTTGATTTTCCATTAAAAATTGTGATTTTCCATAGCTATGTTAATTTACCAGAGGGTATACACCTTTCCCGGTTCAGCTTGCAAGGCGCTCACATGGCCAGCCTGGGCCAACCCATTGTGGGGGATCGAGCCTATGGGGATCGAACGAGGCGAGTCTGTGGCAGATGTTTGGGAAAGGAGCCCATAGCTGGACAATATACACATAACTGATATATAACACATATAATTTAATAATATATATATATAGACGTAGTCTAACATATATATATATATAGAAACATTATAAGATATATATGTGATATTATATATATACATTCATATATGCATATATTGTAAGTGCGATACATTTTACACTGCATATCCTTACAGAGCACGCAAACACACACATATATATATACATTTGTTTTTTGGTATAGACACAGTATATCTCTATATGTATATAATTACAAGGTTATCTAAGTATATCTAAGTGTGCATGTATATATATATATACCCACATATTATATATATACACATATTATATATATATATGTATGTAGAGAGATCGAATACTTGTGAGGGATACCAATTTCAATTTGATGTGAGTTGCTGAGGGATTAGAATTGACAAGCTCATGAATGAAACCACAAAGGATTGCTTCGAACAAATGAACCGGGCTTTGGGATGGAACAAGATAATATGACATGAGAAGTGGATTGTTTTGGCTTTATTATGGGATGGCACAAAATCACCAAACCATAGACTTGGCACCTGCGAAGGTTTGCAGCGGGCCGTGTGTTCCTCCATTGTCGTTCGGTCAGCTTGACGGATCTGCTTGGGAAGCCCTTCGTGGTGGAATACCCGCTACCTGAGGCTAGCACGCTGGGGCAGGGCTAAGTGGCTCATGTTGGGTGGATCTGTTTTGATGGGTTGAAAGAAATGATTACCCTTCAGTAACGGTGGCAACGGGAAAACTCAAGCAAATGGAGGTTTTCATGGTAAACTCATGTAGAAATGGGGGATTATCCATTGCCATATTTGATTAGCGGAGGGTATGTTGAAATGGCGGCTGGCCCACGCAAGAATCCAAAATCATGAGGCCATGTTGCAATATCATAGGCTTCGGTCCGATTTGATTGGACTGCGTGCCAGCCCATTACTTAGGGCCCTTTGGTGATACCAGCAACACACAATCCCCATTATCATCCATGCTTGTCCATGATTTATAAATATATATATATATCCAACCAGCTCTTGAGCCATTTTTACACCCCAAGGACCTGCAGCAGATTCTCGCTTTGCTTCGGGAGAAAATGACTGGAGCGCTGAGGAAGAGTCCAACCTGGTGACCCCCACAGTGTAGATGTGGCCTCCAACATTTCCAACTTTGACCCTGCTATGATTTGGGTGTTGGAAGATGTTGTCAAGCGATTTGCAAGCATGGTTTGTTCATGTCTCTTCCCAGGGTCTGGGTTATATAGGGGGATGGAAAAATGGTATAGCAGTTGAGCGTGGGAACCTCAATGGTTTCCAGTGGTGAAGGGCTGTGACCTTGAACGGCTGGTAGGCTGACGGCTGTTTGAAGTTTCCAACGCCAAATTGCACAAAGAACCGTTCACATTACCACTGAAAGATCGAGATCGTGACACCCTCTCAGGTTTCACTTGGGATTGTATGAGATCAAAGTGGTGCACTCTTTCCATGCATCTTTTGTTTATCAAGAATAAACTAGCAACTACAACTGCACGTGAGACAACTTCAATCATGCCTTATGAATCCCAGCTTTGGCTTCATGGTTTCCCACAATCATTTTCTTCAAACCCATCCATTGACAACAATGAGTCTTAAATCCAACAGTAAACTATCCTTATTTTGTTCCAGAAATCGGGTGGTAGGAGTTTTGTACTTACATAAAAAAAAGTAATGACATATAAACCTTCATTGCCTACTGTTGGTGGGTGGAGGCAGTGGAGGCTATGTCTACAAGTCTATAAGCTTAGTAATCCCGTCTGCCAAATATTAGATCCACCACCCATGCAGGCCCCCAAAAAAGAGGGGATCCAAGACTAAACCATGGTTGCTGGGGGTATTTCAATGTATAAATATATATATATATATATACATGTGTGTGTATAATTATTATATTTCAATTTGTTCAATGTATGTCATGTATTTCACTATTTTTGGGAAGGCAGTATAAACGCCGACCCCGACGGCCTCCAAGGCCTTCGACTCCGAACTCGCGGCCCGGTACGCCTGCATCGGAATCGCCGCCGGGGGGCCCTTTGGGCCAGTGATTTCAGGTGCATCCGAACTTTGGATTTCGATCCTCAAATGGCGATGTGGTTTGTCATGCACAATCAAAGGGAGTAGAACAAGTCAGCAAAAGTCAATTTTTCTCAGTCCTACCAAGGTCCAAATCGGGGAGCATGAAGAGGAACAACAGCATGACTCGTTTGCCTGATGAAGCCTTGATCTCAGCTTGACCGGGAAAACAACATGCCGATGTGGATGTGGTTCGTTGTGGTTGCTGCGGCCAAGGCCGAAGCTGATATCAGAGCATACCCTCCAGAGTCAGTACACATATGGAAATCTCACCATGTGTAGATCATTGTTCTTGGCAAACAGCTATTTAATTTCTCCGCATCGTTTTGCTATGTTTTGCCAATTTCTTGGAGGGTCAATTATACCGATATTGCCAATATCAAACATTGTTGGCGATATTTCATATATCCACATTGTATCCCATTATCTACATCCCACATTATATACAGTATACACATCCCATATCAGTCCATATGCCAAATCCTATTATATCCCGCATTATATCCCATACATCCCATATCGTATCCCATTAAGCCCCATATTTATCCCATAGATATCCCATATTTCTCTTACATATCCCATATCATATCCCCTTTATCAACCGTTTTACCAAGCTTCCATGTGGTGCCATTGATCCAGACTTCGGTATCCCATGGTCAGGCACCAGGCATGATCTCAGAGAGGACGGTCTCTCCCACCAGTTCCGCTGAGTTGCTCGGGAGTCCCAAACGAACCCGGCGTGGAGAGGGAAGGTGCTGTTATATATGCCCCATTATGCCACTGCATATGTCATGTATAATTATACATCTATAGGATTCTATAGGTCAAATGAATATGAATGTGTACGTATATTTAGATATACGTAAGAAAATTAGTCGGGAGTTGCAAAACCATACGAATAATTACTCAGGTTCACCCCAGAGATGAGAGATTTATCATTGATTCTCATCATATTTCCTTTTCCAGCCACTTGGTCGTTGTCACCTGTCTTGAGGTCTCGCCCCGGGTCTTCGGGATCTAATCGCAAGCAGGGCGGACTGCTGACGTGTAGCTGCCACGTGTTGAGATTTGCCTGATGGATTTTTGCTTGTGTTTTTGAATATTCCTGAATAATATTCCTGATTTCCCACTCTCACTGAGATGGATGGACGGATGGATGGATGGATGGAGGGCATGGGCACGTTGATTCATGAGTATGTAGAGCTATCAGGCCATATCAGGTCATCAGATCGCCCACCATCAGAGCTTGGATGGGCACAGGCCCTACCTCTGTTCTTCATACTAGCCAAGAGGGTTGAAGAACATGCCGACCAACAAGCGGACGATTTGGCGTCTTGGCATAGGGACACAATGGTAGAAACATGTAGAAACGCTTGTGGGAATGATCATATTGATCATGCATATTCCAACTATTGTGATTTATCATGATTGATCACGTTGCCTTTCAGGGAGGCACCAAGGCGAGCAGCGTGGTTTTTTTCCTGATGGATTTTGTATGATGAGAGAACTCGACATATGACCGCAAAGGCATTGGTGTGATACGTGTCAATCCGCGAAGGCTTGCAAAGCCTCTTGGTGTAAGCTTCTGGATTTGAAACATTCGAAGGCATTTCGCGAAAGCAGATCCAATTAGAGAATGTTAGATATAAATGTGGGGCTAAGGGATCCTCTTTGGATGACCAGGTTCCAGTGAGCCCATCGCTTACGCCAATGACATCACCCAATCGAGTGAGTGATGCCAATGTTCTTTAAAAGCCAGGCTGCCGATCGAGTCAGTGAGTACTCACGTGCCAATGGCATCAGGACAGCCAAGGGCATGGGCATGGGCAACACGGCGCAGAGAACGGACAATGGGATGCCAAGGAGTAACCGAGTAGCCCAATTTATGGCAGTTTTGATGGGGAAAATAGAGAAGACCTTGGATGTTGGGGCTCCCTTCGTGGCTCCCTTTACGGCTCCTCAGGATACTCAGCAGTTCCTCGACAGAAAGGGCTGGGGGCAGTGCTTTTTGCAATTGCGCGGCTGTTTATACGTGTTTACACTACATGTATATTGCTTGATACAATCCGCCATCTTTGTGAACCCTTGAATAGATGTGGGCCCGTAGATGGAGGGAACTTTCTCAATAGGATGAAATCGATGTCAAGATTGCACAAACATACGCGCACACACATACACAAGAGAAAAAGATGCAAGGAACAAAGTTGACTTTGACTTTGTGTTTCTTTGGGTTGTGTATTTCCGTTTGCTTGATTTCTTGCTGACGCCTTTGAATAATGGTAGCAGCTCGGGTGTCGCGCTAAGAACTCGCCGGTGCGCAACCAGAAGAAGACTGGTCACGCTGCATGTTTTTGACTGTTTTTTCCAGGTCTGCTACCTCTTAGGTGATTGCTTGTGCAGCTGATGATTTTCTTCGAGGCTAATTAGTTTTCACTATCGCTGATAATTTCGATATATTTCGATCATTGGACAGCCTACAGTTGTTTAATTTTCCGATGGATGATTGCTCACTTCCTGAATACCTCAGATGGATCAAATTCTGCGGGGTGCACCTTTTCCTTTGACTGGCTGAACTTAGTATAGTAGATGATGGGAGCATTTGGTAGGACACAATCTCCCCGCAAAATCATGCATCATTTTCGGCAAATCCACGCAGAATCTTGCGGGAAGTGGTGGTAAAAAAACCATCCCTAACTGGAGCTTTGTCATTCGATTTGCCCACATCACATCTTGGGTTTGACTGATATGGGGCACCCCACACTCCGAAGGTATCAATCTATCAATGTGTATCATCATTTTATCCACGAAAGTAGCCATAGTTTGACCCATTGCGCCCCAAAACTCAGGAAAATCATTATTATATCATATCATATTAGATCCCCACAATAAGAATATCAATGGTATATTTCCATATATTTCCATTATCCCCCTTGCGGCTTGTGTATTCCCATTCTATCCCAATGGTCCCAGCATGTCTCGCACTGACCAGTCACCAGAGCCAGGTCCAACCACCCCGACGAATGCCATGCAACGCTTGTGGGGACCCAGGGGGCCGACATGCTGTCTGTGTGTCCCTGGATGTCCCTGGTATCCCTTCCCCCTGAACATGATGACCTTCTATGGAGATATATGGATTGATATGGAGGATATTGGGATGCTTTATATGCCCTCTCGTAAATCAAGAAAACGATATGGAAAACCAATCGTTTCCCGTTCGGAACATGATCTACCCATGGTAGTGGAGGAATATCATGGACCCACTTCACTAAAAGACCTGGTTTAGCATATTGTTTCTACATTAAAATGTGGGGAACCACTGATGAAGAGGCGATGACTTGACTTTCAGCCTTTGGAAACGGATAGAAGGCATTTCATGATATTATAGACTCCTCCAAAAGGATCGACCACCAACAAGTCGCTGAAGAAAACATCGAAACATGATTGAGTCTTCTTGAGCACTATGTCTCATATGGGATTTGTCTCAAGAATTGGAATCCCCAACACTTCCCGAAATCCAATGGTCTATGAGTTATCAATAGTTATCATTGTTTTCATGTAGGATATGTAGGGGTATAGCAAATCATGCTCAAGGCCTGCTGAGCCTTCGGATTTGGAGAAGGCACCAGAGGCAAAGCAGGAGCTGGGCGTTGTGCGTTTCTGACCTCTCTCCCATCGATGGCAATCGCTGGAGAAAACCATGGAGCAGTTGGTTGCTAATGGTTTGCTATATGGTTTTATCGTGTTTTATCATGAACACTTGGAAGAATGATTGAATATGTGCAGATCACCGAACATGTATGAAGAATCATGGAAAATCTGCCTCTCTACATGGAAAGTCATCAGGCTAGTGGTTTAGTATGTTGTTTCATTCTAGCAGTTCAGATGATTGATCCTGATTAAGTATGTTCAATGGAGGTTTAGCCCGGAACCCAAAGCACCAGTACGCACGCCTGGCTAATTGACCCAAAAGTTCGGCTGACCTCTTCTCGCAAGGTCAAACATTGGGAAATGTGCCATTTCCTGCATTCATTTTATCTCGAACTTAATTCTATGTATTCAGTTTTTCACCTTTAGATGGTTGTTGGGTATCAGACCCAGAAAGGGGGTGTGGTTCGCATAAGACATCTCGTCATAAAAGAAATGTATTTTCCCATCATCTATATAAATTTGTCATGGAATAATGCCATTTTGATAGACAAAATCCTATACACCATTAAAGGGTTGGTGATTTCATCACCCCTGATGATGGACGTGCATTCCCAGTTTTCAATGGTAGTGCAAGTGCCTTTTTTGGGTCAGGTTTAAATGAAGTAAACTCTATAAACACGTGAGATTTTGTTGAAATTTCAATGGACAACCCCTCCGCCGACAAAACCCTACAGCACCTCAATTGTCCACAAAAAATGCCTGGCCACTCGCAGGAAGCCGCCCCTGCAGCTCCTGCCGGCGGCAACAAGATGAGTGCCATGCGGGAAAGGCTCCGTGGGGAAGCCAAGCTCAACACCTAGCAGCTGGGGAAGACATCATCGTTACTATCCTAAGTTGGTTAAAAAATCCCATTATCTATAGACACTGAACCTGCTTATAGACATAGATTTATCTAAGTTGGATATCTATATCTATAGGTTTATCTAAGTTAGATATTATAATATATAACTATATATATATATATAGAGATATACCTACCATAAGTTATAGATATTTATAGATAATTATAGTGAACATGCTTATAAACCATCCTGGAAATACTGTTCGGCATCTTTCTCTTGGGGGTACTATGTCAGAATGGTGATGTAAATAGCAATGAACTGTGGTTTGAGCAGCAAACATGGGTGTGGTAGGTATCAGATACAATGGGATGGTAAGCCCGGCGCAGCGGCGCAAAGCATGTAAAGGACACACATTGTAACCACGCTGAACTAGATTGTAAATCATATTTGCCAATTTAAGGGATGATCTAGTTGTATAATCTAATGGTTTGAATTTCACTCCCATTTCTGGCAAGTGATTGGGGTTTTGGGCTTTGGGTGCACCATGCTGATATCCAATGATATCCAATGATGATAGTTCATGGATGTTCATGGTGTATTAGTATCTCATTCCTTATTTCACCACTAGCTTCAGGAACCACAACATACTCTCCTGTAAGCTAACATAGACGTGAAAAAAACACTATTTCTAGATCATTTTCCCACAAGAACCACAGGTGTTCCACATTTATACTAGTTTTCCCTAGCGCACCGCAGATAACTTAGATAACTTAGGTAACTCAGATAACTCAAAGCTTAATTGCTAGTTTAACAGTTTACCTTTGAGAATTTTGCCTTCGTTCCAGAGGTCTCAAGACCATTCAAGACCTCTCGTTGTGTTTTGTTCACAGCACCGAGGTCCCATCAAAACGCCTTCTGTGAAGCCACCCGAACCGCTGACTAAGAAGGTGGCCATGCTGGGTGCTGGGCCTTCAACAACAAGGAGGTTTCTCATAGTGACTATGTGGGGGGTTCCTAAAATGGTGGATCTCCAAAAAACAAGGGGGTTCAATGCTAACATTACAACATGGGCTAGTTTTGGATGATTTGGGAGAAGCCCCATTGTGGTGATATTGAACCAACAAACCCAGAATTCCTGTCGGCGAAACTCTACAGGAAAAGCCCATATACCTGTATATTTGTGGGGTGCCAGAAAAATCATGTCCTGTTGATGGTCTCTGAAATCATTCCATCCAAACCAAGATGGGGAGATTGAATATGCAGATTTTTAACAACAACAATTGTGATTTCACATGATTTCACTAACAAACAATTAGCATATTCATCAGCAAAAAAGTGGGTTCAACCAACAAACAATTTTGATTCCACCTGCAAATCATGAACATATGTAATTATTAATCAACAAGAATGGAGTTACATACTGTATGCCCTTTTGTCGGACAACCTGGAGATGGGGAATTCGGCCTGTTTGATTTTACAAGGAAACAGATCTGCGTTTAAAAACATGATGTTTTCAGGAAGTTTCCATCACTGGAGTGGAATGTGGGTGATGATATACGTGTGTGAGGCTCAGAATGGTTCAGAATGTCAGACCCTAGGAATGTGGGCATGCGAATGCCTTTGGGCAATTTGTTAGCATTCAAGTTTTGGGATGCCCGATGTTGAGAAATATTATAGATGAACATGAGTAAACACAGATGAAAGATGATGAAAGGATATCAAAAAAATGTCAAAAGTGTACTCAGTGTACTCAACAAGAAGCGGGATGAAAGCAAAGCATAGCAAAGCCTCATGACTGGGATCATGCCGATGAGCTGAGTCCATTCCTGTCCCGCCAGATTGATAAGATCTTTCGCACGCTTAAGGCCGGTGACCGCCTCAGAGGGTCTGCGAACAGTACTGGACTCTGGTACAAGACCAGAACAAGATAGTATGAGTATGTATGAGTAGAAAGTACGAGTAATGTATGAGTACAAATCGGTCATATAATGCATGTACACAAGCCCAGGAATCATGAGAGTGGTTTCCGTTTGACTGTCAGCACACCCTGATGCACTATGTGACTATGTGTCTGTGTTCATGTATGTTCCAAAACCATTTTTGACCAAGTTTCCTTCCTTTCCTTGATCATCGGCCCAGCACGCACACACACAGAGCAACAACAGTCATCGCCACAAGGTTGGTACTTAAATTATGGGCCTTTGGTGTTTAATCAAGTCTAACATGTATCAACATGTGATTTTGCCTCCACACAGAGATTCAAAAGGTCGCAGACTCGCCCGCTGTGACACTTCAACCAAATAGCACAGCACTGCACAGCATTGCGTGGTGTCCTGCCAGGTCCTTTAGGGAACACCTTGAGACCTGAACATCCACGCCGGCAGCCATGGGAACCGGGGCAAGCATCGGTATGATCAAGGGGAAGAAGAAGCCATGCAAGAACAAGGCCAAAATGGTCTTGTCAGACTCGTCAGACCAAGCATCAGAGCAAGTGTGCGATGTGATTCCTTCCGTTCCTTCCCTATCTTTCGCAGATAATGATGACGGGAGAAGGAGGTTCTTATCCGCCATTCAGGAGATGGAGGAGGAGGAGACCGAGGGGCCCCATCCTTCCCATCCTTTGAAAGCTGACCCGGCTCTACCTGGCTGTGCTTTGGGACTACATCATTCACATGGTGACATTGCTCGTTCAGTGACGCTTGATGATCCTGATGGTTCATGGAAGTAGCAGTAGGTCGTTGAACAAACCGCTCAGTGGACAAATCGGCTCATGCTGCTGTCCACAGTTCCGGGAATTGTGTGCACTTGCCGCGATGGAGCATTTTGATGCCCCAGGGCGCAGGGTCAAGTGCACAACTCCCATGGTCATTGGAGGCTTGCAGTTGGCAATTAGCCTCTGCGAGTGGTTGGGAATACCAGCCAATTTCCTGGTTTCAGATGGGAAATCCTCGCCCAGAAGATGACAAAATGTTACAAACAGATGCGCTTGCACAACTCTCTGAAATGTCTAGGGGATTGCCGTAGATACTTGCGTGGCTGAACTGGGACAACCTCATAGGATTTGCAGTGGCAGGGTGATGCCAGTGAATTGGGGCAATCTTGTAGGCGATGCTAGTGATAGATTATTTGATACTGTTCATATTGTCAGACGCTAGGAAACAGTTCTGCTATGCCATGGTTTCATAATGTGTCAAGAGTAGTTGAACTATGGTGATTGCATGTGATTGCTGGTTCTGAAATACTCGCACAAGCTCATAGTATATTAGGAATGCCAGGCAGCACGGTGCAGTGGGCATATTGGGATCCCAGAAGTTGTGTACGGTACACAACCTCTGGCAGTTCTGCTTCATAGCTTTGGCTGTCTATGGCTGTCTCCAAGGCGAATCGATCAACGACACGTACAACTTTGAGGAAGAGATCTACAGCGGAGGCCACAGCCGTTGATGTAAGTAGGTGGCTGGTGCCAGCAGCGAACCTGATACAGCGCTGTGTTTGTGCACAAGGCACCACAAAACTAGTTGTAGGTTCCAGTGATACCCACTTGATGACCCATTGAGCTAAGAGCCAACCAGTCAATCCCAGCTCTTTGATATTTGGGCGCGCTACTTGGTGCTTGCACATGCTTGCGCAATTTTAGAACAACATCCAAAGAGATAGAAAAGTAAATCATCATTGTTTAGCAGGACTTTACTTTCCCTACCTTTTTGGTGGGGTTAGGAGAATCGATTCTACTGTGCCCATGTGCATCTGGTTGTGCCTCGCAGGCTGCAAGGGCCGTGTTTTGGCTTGGACCCTTAGACCTATATAAACCTGAACTACATGGACGATGAAACATGGAATGTATGGAATGGAATGAGCTAATGCTCAGGAGGTTCTCTCTTTGTCCCTACCCTTGATATGGCGCTGGACAACGCTGGCTGATATTGAGATGGCCAATGATGTGTAAACACATGTAAAGCACAATGCAGAAATCGTGAATCAAACTCAAATGGCTGAAAATGAGTCGGCCATTTTAATTCATGTTACCACATTTTACCTCGTGAAGTGATTGTCGGTTCACTACTTGCTAGGGATGAGATTCGATTGCGCCAAACCAAGGTGGCGCGCAGAAAGGTGGATGGAGCAGAAGTGGTGCCAACGCTCAGTGGTGCTGACGAACACAGGGAAGGGATTCCAGGTTTCAGGATTCCATGCCACTAGGCCCCGAGGATCCTAAAGGCAGCCTTACTACAGAAGCTCAATGTGCCCAATCATGCCATGATTTTCGATGTCGCAGAGTGAGAATCTGGCATGATTCACGAGCCGCGGAAATTCTGAGGTGGTGAAGATTCGGGCAAAGCAGAACAACAGGACATGGTGACATGGGTCCTTCTTCGCTGGGGGTGACTTGAGATAATGATGAGATGCACATAGATGCACTTTAGCAGTTTTGCCAGCTGAAGTTTGCATCTGCAAATTGATTCATTATAAATTATGTGCAGCAAGTGCGCGTATTGCGGCTCATCAGTGACTGCTTTAAAGAGGTGAAGTGAAGAGTAGTCTTGGGTCGTACCTTCACACCCCGGTTTGGCGGAAACATCAAATTCATATATAAATATATACATATATATGTATATGTATATAGTATATATATATATAGTTTAGGTTGCAAAACGAGGTAGGAATACCCCGAGGACGAGGTAGGCAGTTCATGCGGAAGTTTCGAGAAGAGGAAATCCCTATAGGAAGAAAATGGCCTATAGATTTTTTTGAGATGCAGAAGCAACGAAGTGTTGAAGTTGTGAGGTGCATCAACGAATGAGCAAATGGTTGTGGAGATGCCAATGACATGACATGAAAGAATCCATGTACAACTGACTGATTGAATCAATGAACCAGTGAATCGATGAGTCAATGAACCAATGAAACAATGAATCAGTGAAGCGATGAAGAAACGAGGCAATGAGTGAATCAGTGAATCAACCATCCAAAGAATCAACGGATCAATGAATCAGTGAATCAACCAGTCAAAGAATCAGTGAATCAACCAATCAATGAATAAATGAAGCAAAGAATCAGTGAATCAATAAATCGATAAACCAGTGACTCAGCCAATCAGTGACTCAGTGAGTCAACCCATTAATGAAACAATGACGTCATGAATCAGTCAATCAACCTATCAATGAATCAATGGGCCAATGAATTAACCAATCAATGAATATCAATGAATCATTGAACCGGCCAATCAATGAATCAATGACACAAGAAATGGAGGAATGAGCGAATGAATGAGTTAATGGATCGGGTGGATGGATGGATGACTGAGCCACTTTGCTGGGCTACTGTACTTCTTCACTGAGCGACCCCTTCGCCGAGGCACCTCTTCTCAGCTACTTCTTCTCTGACCAGCCACTTCTCCAGGCTACTTCTGCTCTGGGTTGCCTCCCAGCTACCTCCCAGCTACCTCCTCTGTAGCTTCTGCAACCCAGTTCTTCTCTTTGCACAGCCAGCATAGTGCGTTTTGCAAGAGTAGCATTACTCGTATGGTGAAGAACTACCTTTCGCGCAGCTCTTACACTAGGTTTAGCAACCTCCAGCTGCAATCCCACTTGGCATCACTCATGCTTTGCTGCGCGTAGCCGTGCCACTGCGTTTTGGCACAGCCAGTTGCACACCCGCATAGCAGGAGCGTCGCACTGAATCGACGAACGCTAGCGCAGCACTGGGAATGGGGACGGCTTTTTGCTACTCCGATCCCCTCATTTTTTGCAATTTTGATGTGAAACCGAGCTCTCGCTACAGTCTGCACATTTTGCCGACCTCATCTTCCAAAAGTGCGCCGAACGCGAGGCGAGAAGCAAATTTTTGGCCAAAATCGAGCTCTCGCTACAGTCCTGGGTTTTTTTGTCGACAACTTTCCCAGATCGAGGCCCGCACCCGCGGAAACAGAGACCCTACTTCGGCGACCACGGAAGCCACTTTACCCGAAAAAACGGATGGTTTCGCGCCCGGAGTGTTTTTCACCCGTGAGCTCACACGTTCCTTGATGGTGCGTGGTTGGCCTCATCATGATGATGTGGTTGACATGAAATGCGGTTGAGATGATGATGTCGTTGACATGATGGTGGGAATGCTAACCATGACAATCGCCCGAAACTGGGAAATTTTCCACCTAAACTTCCTTCGGACATGTAGCGTCATGCGGCGATTAAAAACAAGGGCGGTGTTGGAGAACGAGGTCAGGCCCCCCAAAACTTGTCGAATATACGGTAACGGAGAACGAGGTAGGAACACCCCGTCGATTGCATGTTGCACCAAATATAAATTGTCCACAGGCTCATATGTACTGTAAATATGATATGGCGACCATGGTGGTTGGTTTGACTTGATTCCTGGACCTGCCAGCATGAGCAAAAGACAAAAAACGCGCAGGTCGCTTCAACAAATCAATGTACAATCCAAATTGACATTCAATATACAGGCGCTAGTCAAGCACCAGGATCCGGATCAGGGCCCACGGAGCTGGAACACGCAAGAACGATCCAGACCCCTGCCGGACTGCAGCTCTAGACATAGATTGCCATCCAGATTCCGGAGAACAATATTTGTCGATAGCCAGGTCGCCATGTCATTAGCATATATTTTATTGATGTGCTGTATGTGGGCCCATGTGTCATCGTTGTCATATCCATAATTTGCACAAAAACCTCCTAGGATCGCAGCCTTCTGGCTGACGACTTCGGCGACCGTTTTCATGTAGAAAAAACATGAAAAAACATTGCGGACACACCTGTCACACAACGCATGCATCGCATAGATAATTTCAATACATAACGTAAAACACACATAAACACTATTAAATGAAATTAAACATGATTAAACATGTTGAACACACATGTATAAAAACATGGGCTGTAGAAGCTGACGTCGATCGGCGCGGGTCTTCAGCAGGATGACTGAGCGAAACTGGCGCACCATCATGGCCCAGATGCACGGCATCTCCACCAGTGACTCGCAACGCAACGGTTCCCTACGGTTCCCCCAGCGTTCCTGCGCCACACCGGCCAAACCCAAGTCTTGAAAAAACCGTTGAATTTTTGCAACTGAGTTGTTGTGGAGTTGTTATATTTGTGTGGTTTTGCAATGTTTTGCATGAATTTTTATAGCAATCATTTGTGATTTTTCTGGACTCAGGACGCTCTTCCATTATATAGGATTAATGGTGGGCTACATGAAGTAGAATGTTCTGTAGCGGGTGGTTCCCAGGCATTTGCCCAGTCTCTTACGATGCACCTAGCGCCTAAAGGAGTAGATGAATGTAGATGATAGGTCTGCAAACGGTTTGCAAGCTATGGACGCCTTCCATTTTTATGATGTTTTATAGAAGACCAAGTAAACATCTCTCAGACAGAACGCATGCCAAGAATTCTCCAAAAAAATGGCGAATGACTGCTACGGAACATCAACATTTTTAACAGGTAAATTAAATCAGTAATTCATCAAACGAAATGGTCCAATTTCATCCTTTCTCCAGTTCGCAAACAGCAACAAATTGTCACATCTTGTCATTAGCCCTCCACCATCCTCCGCCATCGCATCGGAACGAGGTGACCACGTGCTGGGTTTCTCTGAGATCGTGGAAGGCGAGAACGAATTTTTTGTCTTTGGCCTCAGAGGAATGGTGTGGCCAAGGTGGTGGTGGTCCAGCAGGATCTATATGGGGGGTTCCATAAATGGAGGTACCCCAAAATGGTTGGTTTGGACAATCGGAAAAACTATCTATAAAATTCTATAAATGGATGATTTAGGGGTAACCTATAGTAACCCCATTTTAGAAAACACCCATATATATGTCATATATGTGTTTAGCCGTTTGTTTCTCTATCCGTCTACCTGTCTGTTTGTTCGTTTGTTTGTCTGTCTATATCTATAAGGCTATTGTTTTTTTTTTTTTAAGTGTACCATAGTCTACCCATAATTCTACAAGTCTTAAAATGGTCGAAGTTTTGCATCATTGTGCACATTCGATGACGTTGAGGTCGTGATGCCCAAGTGCAACGGCGGTGAGCTCTTTGAATTCTTGGCGAACGAGACAGAGGCCGTTGCCATGCGGACCATTGAACCTGGGCGGGACTTGCATAGTTTGCCACAATTGCTGGTTATGGGTGCTTCAGATGTCGCTGCGGATGGTGATTCCTGCATGTTTCTGCTCTTCTTTCTTGAATGCATCAGGATATATCAGAAGCATAAAAAAAAATAAAATCACTAAAAATTGACATTAGCGGAGAATTGGCATCAGGTTCATGAGATACATCAGGTTCATCATCAGGATATTCAGAGATCATAGACCCACAGAATTGTAAACCCTCCTAGAGATCCGTGGTCACACACACACACACACATTCCACTGTTGCGAACTGCTAGGTTCCCGAAGCCGAGCACGGCAGCCTGGAACACTGATCAAGATTCGATGTGGATATCGATGGCACTCTGGGGTAAAACTGCTCCAAAAAGATGTGGAAAACAATCATGGGGAAACCCTTCGGAAAATGATCGACTTTCATGGTGGATTTCCCACGGCTATGTTAGTATACAAGAGGCTGTACCAATGTCATGGGTTATATGGTTATATGGTAATACAATGTATATAATATATGGATGTATGATGTCTTCTTTTTGAAAAAATACGCACGACGCATACAACCTGATGCATGCCGAGTAGTGATCTGAATTGCTGGATAATGTAGTCCAAGTCGGAGCAACCCACTTCTTCCATGCCTTGTGCTGAGGTGTAAGAGAATCATCCGGGAGATTTTGACCGCGGTAGGCACTTGGAGCCGTGTGGCATCTCTTGGTGAATCTCTCTTTTGAAGACAACGTACCGAAGCTTTCAGCAGATGTGACAGCTGTGACAACGCTGATTTCCATTGATTTCTCCCCATTTTCGTCCACAAAACTCTCTTCAAAACTCTACAAGTTCGTGTGAAAAATCCAAGCTGCAGCTATGGCAGCGCAGGGCATTTGCACGCAAACAACATCATCCATCGAGATATCAAGCGAGGAAGCCAAGTTCAATGAAGATTTATCAGGGTGAATGTGCAGAAGGTGAGTCAGAAAGGTTCCGCAACACTGCTCAACACATCTCAACACCATGAATTTGACAAAAAAAACAGCAAGTATATAGCAGAATCTGGCAGGCACGCCCGGACTGAGGCCTGAAAATATCATGTTTGACATGGATTTGCAGTTGGAATATTCGCCCAAGACTGTGAAACTCATTGACTTTGACACCTGTCTGGCACTTGGAGCTGGAGAAGCTGTGGGTGGGAAGGGTATCCCATCCCATCTCTTCCCCATCTATCCCTCTGGTACTTTAACATTTTGCAATGGAAAATCACCATCTTCAATGATATAATATGATATACCCGGTATACCCTGGCGTTTTGCAAGAAAAATTGCTACATCATCGAACTAATTGGGCCATTTTGATCCATTTTCCGTAGCAAACTGTCCAATGACCGGAGGGTATCCCTCCATGCCTTGGCGGATTTCTTGCAATCGCTGAGGCCAAGAATGGACCCCACAAACTCCCAAGAGTTGCAGGTTCGTGGGCACGCTGGGCGCTCAAAAATGCAAATTTATACCCTCCAGTAAATTAAAATGGACCCTGCCAGATAGGGGTTGGAAGAGTAGTTTCCACTCAAAATTGGTGGTTTTCAGGGTCTATGTTAGTTTACCAGAGGCTAATTCAATGTACTATTTTTTGCACGGATGGATTGCTTGCAGAATGAATCTGTTCAAACCTGTGGGCATTTACCTATAAGCAAATCGAAGCATTCATGATATGATCAGGTTAGCATGAGGTTCCATGATTTTCCACCATGTTCATTGTGGCGATTTTCTGGGGAAAATGAGGTTTGGAATTTTTAAACCTCTCCATGGGATGGCAGGGAAAATACGCGCTGAGGCCCGGCTACATAGCTAGTGGCTCAGTCCCTTCTATGATGTGAACAGAAGGCATCAACATAAGGAGATTGGAACAAAAAATGAGAGGCAACATTTAGATCAAAGAAAACATGAGAATTCGGACTTTTTACATGCCGTTATTTCAAGCCTGTAGTTCACTGTTGTACTGGATTCTCCTGTATCAACAGCCGGGTTCCGGGTTTCACCTTTGATCAACAGAGGGTTCGGATGAAGAGAAGCCCATCCCGACACTCGAGTCACTCGAGGCGCCGGAAGCACTTCAGGGGCAGATGTCCCCCCAATCAGATCTTTGGTCTGCTGGGAGCACTCAGTTGCCGAGAGTCGGCTGTGCATCGTGATGCTCGTAAGATGACCTTTGATGAACTGCAAAGAAAGGAGGTGAACCCCCTCAACATACTTTCGGGCCATGTTTGATGGCGGTCTAGCGTTTTGTATCATGATGTATTACCGTATATATTCTTATGTACATATATATATATATATTCTTATGTATATAGTATAAATAAATATATCAATATTATATATCATATTGGCATCCGTCATTCGTCTTTGAACCCCGAGAGCGATGTGGGCCCTCCTGATGGCCTTATGGAACAATTGGCACAGGATCCGACCATCAATGGGCCTTCAAAGTAGCATTTGACGGCTTGGAAAGCGCTTCATGACGGTGCAGCATTAAAACAAAAACTTCTATAATCAATCAGGTTCATCAAGGATTTGGTCATGCATCACTGCATCACCAATCTGAATCATTAATCCAAAGGCCATAACCTCTAGGTCCTTCAGGGGGTCTTTTTTCAGGCACCTCAGCAACCACTTTTCAGATTACAGGTGGGTGTCATCCTGTACATCCTGATGACCGGAGAGATGCCTTGGAGTTCTCTTGTCAGCTTAGAGGCAGCCAGTCACGGTTGTTCTGTTTTTCAACAATGTCTTTTTGGAGGATTTTTTTGGGGAATCCAAAGGGTTCAAACAATGAAAGAAGATGATGTTTAAGATCAATTTTAAATGGTTGACTTGGGGAAGCTCAGCAAAAAGGACACATTGTTCAACGTTCTGGTGAGGTAAAGAACAGGGCACCCATTGCAGCGGCCATGTTTGTATGTTTCTACTCCATCACCAGCATCACAAGCATCACCATCAACTTTTGGATGGGAAGAGTGCTTTCTATCATGTTGCAGTTTGTGTAGTCCCTCCAAGTGGAACAAAAACGCGTGGCAGAGCTCTAGACGTCATTTTCGCTCAGCGTAACAGCCAGGTGTTTCTGGGTTCCCTCTTTTATTAGTTCGTGTCAGAGAGTCTGCACGTCAGGACGGCCTTGTTGGTAGCCCTAGTGCCAAGCAGATGTACAGAGCTTTGAAGGCGCCTGGTGGTTTGAGTCCTGAACGAAAATCAGCATCTGGACCATGAAGAATCATCTACAGATGGGGGATGATGGGGGATGTTTCGTTGCATTTTTGTGTGCCAGGGCGCTTCAGGGATTTGAGTAGAAAAAACATGAAAAAACAAGGCCCCGCAGGAATCAGGACTTATCACTATCAATCAGCATCACCTTCCAAATCTTCCAAGCCCAAGTTTAAGTTGGGGATTGATCCTGGCTAGGCAGAAGTCTTGGAGTTCTTGCCTCAGAATTCGAGCCCCGGAAAAACCACAGAAGCTTCGTATTTTTCCACTGGAAATATATAATGAATGATGTCCAGGAAAGAGGCTCAACTTCCTGAAGAAGACAATGTAACAGCAGGATCCACCAGCACAGTCTTGTACCAAGGTGGGAAGAGGCACCCTGGCCGGATTTCCCCCATGCCAGAGATTTGTGCCCGGGCACCTGGCATGATCTGATGAATTGACAGGAACGGCATTGGAAAATGGTAACCGCACAAATGGCTAGAAGAAGTATACCAGGTGGTATCCCCCAGCTGAAAATGGCTGAAGTTTGCGCTCAAGGCCAAAAACTCTTGGCTTTTTCACTAGAAGATCGCATGAAAGATTGCGAAGAAGCCTGAGCCCTAGAAGACTCAGAGGTTGGGAGCACAAAAACTTGGTGATGAGTCCTGATTTTGATCAGGCATGTTCAGCTCATGCCCTTGGATGGCAAGATGTATGTTATGTGGAGTCGGTTTGTCAAAATTTAACTTCGGGTGATTTGCGGGTGAGTGGCTGTACACCACTGGAACCAGAGAGGTGTGGCAACCCGTGTTATCAGGTCCAAGAACAGAAAGAGGGTGGTGTATACTTGGGTGGGTCAGCCAATGTCTTTGCGAAATTCTCAAGACTTCAAACGACGCTGTAGATTGACGTAGGTTTCGCATGGATTCACAATTAACTAAAAAAAATCGTCTCGTTCTGGCTAGATATTCTTGGTGAAATGAAAGATCTCAGAAAAGGCTTTCACCAGTTGCTGGGTGCTGTGATGTAGGGTATTTGACCAGTTCAAATAAGCATCAGGCCACCTATGTTGGTTGGACTTCACTTAGAGCCCGACATCCAAGGCTTTAAATCACCCCTGGCTCAAGGAATGATGGACCGCCCGGCCCTTGGAACCCATTTTGGACCCCACTTTGCAGCCACAGCCGTCGCAGATTTTGCGTGATTTAAGTCTGGTTCCATCCTGCTTCATTCGTTTCAACTCTGTTCTTTTTGGCTTGTTTTGATTAGAATATTGAATAGGATTGATGGATCTTGTGCGCACCCTTGACTTTTCAAGATTTCGTCTTACATCCATTTCGCATCATTCTTGCCATGCCCTGACAGGCCTTCGGTCCTTGTAGCATATCCATTGGACAGCCAATGGGTTGCTGCCGCTCACAAGAGCTGGCAAAAGAAACTCAATTCGTTTAAGGTGGAGAGCGAGGGTGAAAAACCTGTGGAGCAGCTTTTGTTGTTTGCTGTGTAACATTGATGTAGTATAGTTCATGCAGACGTGTTATGGGATATGGCATGGGTCACAATAAGATAGAATATGTTATGCATAGAAATGAAATGAAATTAAGTATAGATAAATACATGTAATAAAAAAGGGGAATCCAGAAATATAGAATAATATGAAGAAATACAATATATGATAAAATCTATGTATAATATCCAGCTATGCACACGCACAAGTGTGTGTGTGTGTGTGCGCGCGGGTGTGTGTGTGTGCGCGCATATGGAACTACATTAACATACACGAAGTCTTAAATAGTGGAATGACGGAACCTGGTGCCATCCTCGCTCCAAACTCCTTTCAATAGAGAGCCTCCGACCCCTGGCTGCTGCGACGGCCGCCGCCGAACGGCGCTCGCGGTGCGTTGCGCGCTGTTCAGATGGAGCAGAGGGCCGGGAAGGTTGGACAAGCAGAGGAGGCTTCTGACAGTCCCAATTTCGTCCCAATGTGTCCCAATGATGTTGGGGGTTTTGTCGGTCATTACAGGCAGTGGTGGAACCTCTGAAGTTGTTGAGTTTGATTCGGAAATGTCGAGGGATGACGAGATTGTGGCCATTCTATGCTATTCTTA
This sequence comes from Symbiodinium sp. clade C Y103, assembly GCA_003297045.1. Classification (NCBI taxonomy): domain Eukaryota; class Dinophyceae; order Suessiales; family Symbiodiniaceae; genus Cladocopium; species Cladocopium sp. clade C. The sequence continues at coordinate 109,800 of BGPT01001368.1, forward strand.
CATTCTAACTGCCTGCGCTTTGGGCAACTGTCAGCCGCAACCAAAACTGAGTCGGTGTTGCTTCGAAACAGCAACCTGAACAGTCTCTTCAGAGCCAAGTTCGTGACGTAGCCACCAGGAAAAGCCATGTCATCATTCCAAGCTGCACTGCAACCACTTATACACATGTCTAGAAAGATGTAAATACATTCTTAAAAATGATATGTTGATCCATCTTGGTCCCATTCCCAAAAGCGAATTTGCATCGTATCCCACTGGGATCCAAGGCGCGTCGCTGGGCTGCGACCTGTTTTTTTTTTGTGGTTCCTCGTGATGAGGGGTCCTTGCAAACCTGTCACAGGGCTTGTGACCACGCGGGTGAACTCGCTCGTCCTGACGACATGGGTTGCCCAAGAGCGGTAGTTGATGCACCAAAAAACAGAGCCTTGCTGAGGTTGGTTGTTGAAACCATAAAGCACTGAAAGATACTGAAATGCTATGATACATTCATCAATTGCTGATTATTTTTGCATATGTTTGCTAGATTCTAGAGGTTGACTAATTAGATCTAATTACAGTACAATGATTGGAAGCGAATTCCAAAGTAGTCCTAGTTGGGGGGGGGGGGCAGGACATGACAAAAAATACAGGGCTGCTCTGCTCAGTGTTCGTGGCAAAGGCAACAGCTTTCAAAACCTTTGGCCTTGAGAAGAATAAAGGATTTGAAGGGTTTCGGCTCATTGGATTGCATTCACCAATTTGCAACTGTTGCTGTTTGGTCAAGCGTAGAGCCTTCATCGCAGCATTGCGCGGGATGGCAGCCGATGATGGAGAGAGGCTTGCCAGACAGAAGCCAAACACATGTTTTTGCATCCGTGTCCGTCCCCAATTTTAATAATGTTATTTTATGATATTTTATGTTATTAATTTGTTTTCGACAACATTTCTGTACTCTGATCAAACTTGGAAAAAACGGCAGAGAGAGATGACACAAACACTTCCGAAGTTTCCGGATAGAATGGTCAAAATCGATCCACATTGAATAAATTCCATTAAATTTACTGAGGCTTGTAAATCATGAAAATTATTGAAATTTGGACATTTGGGGTTTCTTAAAATGGGGGATCCTTCAAATCATTCAAAATTGGACCAACTTTTAGTATTTTTGTAACCCATGGTTTTGGAAACCTCCACTCCTTCCCACAGAGTGTTGGATTTCACCTCCTTGTCTCGCCTATCAATCCTGCCCACGAAGGGTCACGGCGACGGACACGGATGCAGTGCGTGAAGCGGAGACAGTGGTTGCCTTGGTGACAACGGAGAAACCGGACGTGAAGCAGGCAAGTTTTTTTGCCCATCAAACCTGAGGTTTTACCGGCAAAGACATGAAACATGGGATGTTACCAACAAAAACGGGGAAATATTGGATGATGTTAGACTTAATGTCATATGATCTAATGATATTTCTAATTATAGGAATATGAGTTATAATGTTAAATTTGATGTTTGGGTGTGTTTGAAACAAATGTGACAATTTCATCATTTCATCCCATATTACATCTATGCAACCTGGAGAGTGATTCATCGAATTTTCAATCTGCAACAGACCTTCTTATATGGGGATCCCCAATAGCTGGATGGTTTCTTTCATGGAAAATCCAAAACAAAAAAAAATGAAAACTGGGTGTACCCCCATGACATCGGAAACCTTCTTTCTTATACTTTGTTCCCATGGTTTCAACATGTCTTAACTTTGACCACAAACAACAGGGATATGATATGCCTCTGGGGGGTATGATGTTCGCCAACAGAACAAAGATTGCACCAGAAACAGCATCGCAGCATGACATTCGAAGTTCAACCTTTCGGTGTGTCATTTTTGGTTGTTTGGATTTTGCCAACGTGTGCATGTAGCATCATGTAGCAACGAGAAAACTTGATTTTGATTGCTGGAGGCTGCTCCAGGTGGCTCCATGTGTGAAGGCTCAGCAGTATATGGTTTGGGTTTGTCCAAACCGCAGGAATTCACTGAAACACCATAGGAAAGTTGGAGAGAAGACATGTGCTTTTCCAAATTTGTCTAAACCATAGGCGGATTTTACAGTCAATCTACCGTCTGTTCATGGCACACGGATTTTACCGTCATCTACAGTCGATTTTGAATCTTCTGAAACCAATTTTAGATTTTTTTCAGAGTTGATCATTTTCAACCGTGCAAAGTATGCACCATTTTCAGATTTGATCATGTCTAAACCTTCTATATATTTCTACTCGTATATAAATTATCTATAAGCAAACTCTCAATTAAATTTTTCCTTGGTCTTTTAATCTTTTCCGCATGGAAAACGGATGAACTCTGCGTTGTGGCCGCGGCTGGCTTCCTTTAAGGTCCCAGTCGTTGGACGTTCCGCTGCGCGGCTTGGAGGTCGTGGGGAGGCTCAGAGTGATCGATCTACTAGCGAGTACTAGAGGGTTAACCAACCATACTCGTGATATATATATATATATATATATATATGAGCGACGGCTTTTATTTGCTTAAATAGAAAGTAGTATTGGGGCGTACCCCGGTTTGTCGAAAACATCATATTTAGGCTGTAAAACGAGGTAGGAACACCCCGAGAACGAGGTAGGCATCGCATAGAAAGCATTTCGCTATTAAAAACAAGTGCGGCGTTGGAAAACGAGGNGAGGTAGGAACACCCCGAGAACGAGGTAGGCATCGCATAGAAAGCATTTCGCTATTAAAAACAAGTGCGGCGTTGGAAAACGAGGTCAGACCCCAAAAACCCTACAGGACTGGAGAACGAGGTAGGAACACCCCGTCAATTGCGTTATCTANTATTAAAAACAAGTGCGGCGTTGGAAAACGAGGTCAGACCCCAAAAACCCTACAGGACTGGAGAACGAGGTAGGAACACCCCGTCAATTGCGTTATCTAGCAAATAACTTCCGTGGCTCATATATTGAATTAGAATTATATTGATAGATGTTCATGAATATTAGTATATATATAATTATATATATATATATATGTATATATATATATATATTATATTGTAAACAATATATGATCGTTGGGTTGCCAACCTTACTTGGGTTTGTCCGAAAATGGGGAAAATGAGCCCAAAAGATCCACCCAGCCAAAAAGCATGCTTTTTGGGAAGCTTGTGATTCACAACAGTAGTTTGGGTTACCCTATTTCCCCAAATTTAGGTTGAGAGGTCGACGCTGTTGATGATGGACCGGGGGTCCAATGACCAGCATTGGATTGGATTGTTGCAGTGCGTCATTGAACTGCAGCATGGCTCCAGAGTGTCATGGAGCATTCAGTTTGTTGCCGATCAAGAGATGAGGATGATGAGGATCATGAGGATGTTGAAGAATATGTCCTCCGCTTGTAGTTGATTCTCCTATTGAATCCTCCATTGAGTTCGGGGATTTTCCAGCTAGCCGTGATGATGACAGTGTTGCGGCTATGTGGTGCATAGCTCAGGTTGAAGACCTCAAGGCGGCTGGGGGATAGTTACGATACTTGGGGTTGTAGTCCACTTGTCCCATTTTGTAGCTTTTTATGGACTAATTATGACTAAGGTTAGTAAAGCAATAAGAAGCCAGCCATATTTTGGTGGTTTATACCACCCATCTACTGTATATCCATTTATAGTATCTTTTTCGGATGATTTGCTATTGTTTTTCCAACATCATCATGACTTCAGCACTTGGTCTTCAAAACTGCCTGATCATTTTGATCCAATTGACACCGAAGCAAACCTGGACAACCAGAACAGGCGTTTGTGTCGTTGAGGTGATGATACATTGCTCAAACTATTTAATGACAACCTGTTTTTGATTGATTTGGGTGATAGAAAAATTAGGGAACCTCAAAGCACCATGGTTTCGGGTTCCCAATACAAGTTGCGAAAGGAGTATCATTTTGTTGAATTGTTTTCTTAGAAATCAATTCAACGAATATGAATCGAAAGAGCATAGTGACTAGTCCCCATGGTTATATCGTGACGGTTGTCATGTCGTATTTCCTACTTGGAGATCTTGGAGGATAATTCAAAGTATTCGTAACTGGTTCGTTTCCATAGGGTTACAGTAAAGGATCACCAGGGTTGTCAACCGTTAACCAACTCCCCGGTTTGTTGGAAGATAGGCTACTACCAGATTCGATGGTTGAATATCCATGAATATCCCATTTATATATCATATCCCCATTATAGGTATACTCATGTATACTCCCATTGTATCCCAGTACCCTGATTTCCTTCTACATCAACGTCTATTGTTGAGCTTGTTGTTTTGACACTGGGTCATCTTAAAAGAATAATATATCCAGTTCAACTGGAGTGCGTTGCCCATATCGTTAAATCACCAGTTTCTTTGTGAATCCCCATGTGAATGTCCCGTAAATCCCAACCAGGTGCACCATCGGGAGTTCTTTGGAGGAGTTGGGAGCTACACTGTGCTGAAGCATCAGCACCTGTCGTGCGGGGGCTGAGATGGACAGGATGTTTTTTATCTGAAAATGAACATGGAAAAACGCGTAAAATCGCTATTTTGATCGGGGAACGTGATTATTAACCATCAAATTGTTGGGGTAGCCTATTTTGAGACACACCCAATCTGTAGGATTTGTTGTGGATGATCATTTTAATTCAGCTATCCAAGGGTTATATATGAGGAAGTGGTTAGGATGTGTGGCTATTTACATTCCCAACAAAACGCGTGAAGCCCAGGAGCTACACAGCTACCAAAGAGCTTTCACCCAGATGATAGGTAGGGTCCCTGAAAAATGGGGGACACAAAATTCTCAAAAGCTGCTGGGATTGTTCTTGATCTCCAACTGCCATAAAATGATGGTTGTTGCAAGTTGGCATATTTGCGGTATAGATTGGGAAGCAGAATGCATCTCCTTGCATTTTGACCTGACCTTCAAGCCCGGAATCGTTGGGGCTGTAGTGGAAATTGACCCAGAAAGGATGAGGAGATAGGCAATAAACGGGCATTGACCTGCTTTCATTTTGATCTGACTATTATTTGCTTGATTGTTTCACATGATTTAGATGCGTTTCAGATATCAAAAAAAAACAGTATTCATTTTTCCATAGATGACTGCAAAGAGAATTCCATTCCAAGTGACTCATATTCTAAGCTGTGTTGAGCCAACCATTTTTCACGAACGCATAAGAAAGCTCTACCGGGTTTGGAACAGGGTCGCAGCGTGAACTGGCTCAAGGCAATCCATGATGAGTGGTCCGAGGGCCTAGATGAATGGTCCAAAATGATCTAGAATTTACAATGTTGATATCCACATAGTTTCAAGTGTGTGTGTGTGTACATTACATCCATCTTTTTCAATTTATTGTATCTCTTATCGTATCTATCGTATCTATCTATCCAGTCTATCTAGTCTATTTAGTCTATTTAATCTATCTAATCTATTTGATCTATCTATACTTTATCTAATCTATCTAATCTAATTAGCTGTTCTATTGATTTTATCCAATCAATTTGTCTAACCTGTCTAATTTATCTATTATGTCTATTCTATTATGTTTCTATGTCTTATTCTATGTCTGATCCTATTGCTTATTATAATATATTATAATTATGTTTCTTTTTCTTACTATATTTCTGATTCTATTTATTTTTCAATGGTTTATTCAATTTCTTATTCTGTTTCCTATTCTAGTCTATCCGATCTATCTATACTTTTATATTGAGTGTCTATGTCTTATACTATACTTTACAGATCCAGATCGCAAGTGAACGAATTCGGAACTCAGCTACCTGGGATTCCCGTGTTTCATTCAGGTTCTGCAGCTTTGGGTAGGTCATGAATCCAACAATTTCTCATTTTTTTTCCCCTGGACATTTATTCACAGGGCGCAAATATGATGCACAGGAGCCTGCAAGACTTGGGTGCTTTTAGGGGGCACATTGGCGTGCTCTCATATTCATTGCAGTCATGATTCCAGAGTTGTCTTGGTCCTTAGTAGGAATCAACCGGATGGTTGGGGTATCCTTCATTTTGGGCACAGCCAGACATGTTCACATGGTTGTTGAGCATGTCCAAAACTGGGGCATGCCCCCTTTGAAAACAAAGATGTTTTAACATTCCCTAACGATAGTAAAAGGACATCTATGATCTATGTTGTGTAACCCCCCTGCCTAAAATCATCACTTCATTTTTCCCCTTTCTGAAAATTTAACAGGTGGCTGGAAAGTCACCATGATCACAGATGGGGCTTTCTTAAAGTGGGGGAACCCCCAAATCATCCATTTTCAGTCCGGATTTTCCATTATAAACCATCCACCTATTGGGGTACCCCCATGACTACGGAAACCCCCATACGATCTCCATGTTCTTTATCAACGGTAAATCCTCGAACTCAACGGGCCATGGCTTCCCCAGGATCCTTTACCTCCACTGCTTCCACGGGTGGCACCACTGAGTCGGGGCCTTGTGGTCAGAGGCCTGACTCTTTCTTCTAAACATACATATTGTACATATATCATCAGTATGTTAGTTGAAATGGTTGCTTTTGTTGTTGTTGTTGTTGTTGCTGTTTTTGTTGCTGTTGCTGTTGGTGTTGTTGGTGTTGTTGGTGTTGTTGGTGTTGTTGTTGTTGTTGTTGTTGTTGTTGTTGTTGTAGACGCTGTTCTTGTTCTTGTTGTTTTTGCTGTTGTTCTTTTTGTTCTTCTTCTTCTTCTTTTTCTTCTTCATGTTATTTTTCTTCTTCTTCTTCTTCTTCTTGTTCTTGTTGTTCCTTTGTTATTGTTGTTCTTGTTCTTGTTGTTCTTGTTGTTCTTGTTGTTCTTGTTGTTCTTGTTGCTGTTGCTATTGCTGTTGCTGTTGGTGCTGTTGTTGTCGTCGTCGTCGTCGTCGTCGTCGTCGTCAGCGTCACGAGTATTTCTACTACTAATATGCAATATGTGTTATTGATAATTGATTTATGTGTTTGGAGGGATGAGGTTAGAAACACCCAGCCCAGCTAAGGTTCAGTATCCTATTATTTGATTTGTTGCGAATAAATGGGTATATAATGGTATATAGGTTGTCCATAGTTATCCAAACTAGCAGTTCTAGCTATTTCTGTTGAAGGGTTTCTGAGATTTGCCATTACCTTGTGGCAATTCTTCGATGGCAATGGAAAATCCATGGAAAACCCCAAGTTTGAATATGGAAGTCATCCATACGTGCGTTGAATTTTTGGGATTTTCTGACCTCAGGTTGGATTGCCGGAGGGTGATTCTGATATTATGGTTGTGTCCCAGAATTGTGGAGCCTCCCAAAAACCATTTGGGGGTTTCCTAGAATGGGGGTACCCCCAAATCATCTATTTTAGATCCGGATTTTCCATGATAAACCATCTATTTGGGGGTACCCCCATTTTAGGAAACCACCATTTCAATAGGGGTCAAATGATGATAAATCAATGCTCTCAAGAATTTGAAGCCACAAGATGACCCATGCGGTTGATACATACCTTATTGGGACCATTAAAAAAGTAACCAACTCATGGTTCATTGCTGTACTTGATTGTACTTGGATATTGATCCCATGATTTTCATTGGCTGTTTCACGATGTTTGTTGGTGCAAACCTACTTGAATAGACTAGTTCCCGCCCTATTTATAAATGATGCTTAGATCCCATTAAATTCCATGCCTTACTAGTTTACAAGGCTATATAAACTCCAGTTTTTCTTGGATAAAGCACCTTGTTTTTTGGTTCGGTATTCACGCAGGATTCCTGTGCTGTTTCAGCCGCTGAGGTACCGGGGCTGCTTCAATGGAAATCCACACGAGGAAGGGCCCATCCCCAACGGCTTGGGAGTGCCCCTTCTTGGGAAAGTTGCGGAACCATTCTGAATGGTGGTGGTAAGGGAAGTTGCGGAACCAGACTTCTTACCAAGCCGCGCAACTTCACACACTTTCATGGATCCAACTACCCTAATGATTCAAATCTAGGGTGTGTTTGATGATGACGGATTTTATCCCCAAAACAGAGGGAAAATCATTATTGAGCCTCAAGATTTGGCGGTGCCTATTTTCAAACGAACCCAGTTTGCACCGTTCCCTTCAAGAGTAGTTGCGGATAGTTGCAAGCCGTGAGGTACGCGTCAATCCTGATGGATCCTCCTATTCTGGTGAGTGGAAGGCAGCCGGCAGCACAAATGTATACAAAGGCGGTTAGCAGTGTCACTCCAGTGATTTTGTTTGAAGAAACCCAGCCAGAAACCCTGTGTGCATTCAGAATTTTTGCAGAGCCAAAGAGAAAAGCAGAAGCAAACTAGTTGAGCGCAAGAGAATTACAGACTAAAGGCAATATGAACGCAGACAATACGCATATTGACACTAACATTGCGCCTCAAACCCATCTCTGATGGAATCCACTGCAGGATGGCTTTCCACATGGACAAGGAGAGTGGAAGGCCTTTTCAAGCCACCCTGCTGGATCCGTCGATGATCCACTCGAAAAAATTGTCCGTAGAACCACATACCACCCATTTCTTGCAAAACAGGCGGTGGTTGATCACTTCATCACAGACTTGTTGTGTGTTTTCTTGGTTCATTCCCCTCCCTTGTAGCACTTGGAGGCAGCGGAACCCAGTTGCGAGAGCTACGTGGGGGAGTGGAAGGTGCTATCTTGATGTGTCGGTGAAACCTGCATTTTGGTTATATAACAATCCAATTTGTTTCTTGAGGACCCCCGAACAAATCTACCAAAAATGGTCGACAAGATACGAACCCAGGTTCTTCAACCCTGGTTGTCTATGATATTATCATATTATATCATCAAATATCATCAACCCAGGGGTTTCTCATCCCAGGGTTCACACTGCCTCATCTCAACTGCCATGAAATGGACCCCGCCAGCGCGGCAAAAAGCACGGCTTCGGCACCATGAAATTCAACAACGGACGGGGGACCTAGATTCCGATGACGCGCAGATTATCGACACTCTCCGGTGTCATCAGCTCCATGGCTGGCTGGGAATTCCTGGAGCTTTTAGTAGGAAAATCAAGAAATTATAAATCGGGATTTTCCAGCAAGCCATGGAGCTGATGACACCGGAGGGTACTTCGTTAAAAACACTACAACGGATGAGTCCGGATGAGTGAGATGATGTGCACAGAATTTTCTATGATCCTGCCCAGGAGATTGCTATGAAGGTGACTGGACCGATGGAAAATTTCAGGACTTGACCGCGGGATGCGACTGGTGCATTTATGGGGCCCAAACAAATCGCAAGAATGGCTCAGATATTTTCAGAACATGAAGGTTAACTAGATGGTAAAATACCAACAAGAAGAAACTTTGTGGGTGCATTTGGTTGGTAACCTATGTTTTTCACCATAGACAATTAGGGTTTCCGGAGAGATGCGGTCCTTTGCCATGCCATGTTCAAGCCATAGCCAGATGGCCTTCAGCCTGAAGGATTCGATGGAGAAACCGTTGACCTAAAGATGTCTACAATGTGACTATATGTAGTGACAATACCAACCAACGCGCAAGAAATGGAGAGAGCAGCTCGCTGGTTTACCCAGACCTACCAGCGGTTAGAAAAAACTGGGGAATGTCGGAGTGTCTTCAAATCACTTGACACGAACAATGATATTTCAATATATTTCATGAACTTTCATGACACTGTAATTAAACGCAATTAATATCTTGCTCTACTCATCGTTTCCTCTTTTTTTGGAAAGCTCAAAAAAACACGTGTTTACCGAGTGCCGAGTGCTTACCAGTCTTTTTAGGATAACCATCAAGGTTTCAGAGACGATCAACCCTTGGAAGGGACTCGGAGTTTACTGCCTCGAAACCATGGCAGCTTGCCGACCGCCCATGAAACCATGGGTTTTCTGAGGAATTTGTGCCCTGGCCTAGGGATGAGATGGGGATGAGATGGGTGTAATTCAACATGTTTTTGGTGAATTTTTTTTGGCACTTGAATGTCTCAGCCTCTGGTGAACATCGACCCTGAAACGTGGATGGTTGAATACGAAAGATGACCAATTCTGGGGTTTTAGAGGTTCCCCACATTTCCGCCTAACCCAAAGTCTTGAGACTAGTACTGGATAGTACTGGGATATAGCAATTCTGCTCAAGAAATTGCTTCTTATAATCCTGCTTCACAACTGGATTCATCTTGATTCACAATTTGGTGCTCAAGAGTGAGGTGATCCCACAGAAATCTTTTTGATCACCTCCCAGGTCTCATTTCGTCCTCCCAACCTCGTGGGAGAAGTCCGTGGATGTTACCGCACCGGCCACAGCCGACCCAGTCGCTGACGGCGACGTGCCCCTGACGTTGCCCAAAGTGGCAGCTGTATATCGCCAAAAGATCGCGCAAGTGCATGATGATTTGGAGCAGCCTAGCATAATTGGCATATACCTGGCAGATTTTGGCGAACTTACTTGCAGATTGCATCAGATTGACAGAAGCCCGGCACCCTTCTAGGAGTCTCAAGAGTTTGGTCGTTTTGAGCCTTGATAATCTATTCATCAAACTATTATATATTTCGTTTGGGGGAACCAACAACCCTGTGTCTTGAAAGACAGTCTCGAAGTTGGGGGCCTGACATCATCCAACACACTAGTCCCATTGTACTTTCTTGTCTCCGAAGTTTTCAGCGTTCGGGGCCAAGCCATTGGGAGAGTCTCCCCAGGCAGCTGAGAGCATATGCCAACAGCGGTGCTGCTGCCAGCTACCCCGGGCGGCCTGGCCGCCGGGGCCTGGCTGCATCCTTTTTCTACAGCGGAGGGGAGAAGAAAGATGCGGAAATGAATAACTTTTTGGCGAAGGACCGGGGGAAGTGCAGATCTGCAGTCCATGCAGTCCACCCGGTACCCCAACAATTCCCAAAGTAATTAGCTATTTTGAATATGTTCTTTTTGATTTTTCGCGGGAAGAAAACAATGGTTGGTGATGGCCCCTGCTGCATTTTTGGATTATATATTTTCGCATGCTACCTACTCTGAGACTGGAAATGAACAAGTTTGATCAATTCTGTGGACCCGCTGCGCTTTTCTACACCCGCTGGTTCCTACCAAGTTTTATCCACCATTGCCTCGTTCAAACTATGTCAAATTATCAGAAGGTAATTCTCCCGTTGGTAGATTGAATCATATTAATATAAGTCCAATTTCTGGTTGGTCACGGTCAAGTCCCCAAATTTGCTGGTTTTCCCAGATCCCCGGATGTTACTGACCAATTTTGCAGATTGAATTAAAGTTTGTATTGCTTCAAATCGGTATGCTGTTTCAATCCCAAGACTTGTCTCAAGTGTTGTTGGTTAGGCACCAATTTTCTTTGGTAGAACCCTTTTGTTGGCTAGCCCTCTCATTTCGCTGGTTGCTTCACCATTTTGTTACTTAAACCATGTCAAACTCACAAAAACCCAGTTCTTTGTCTCGTCATGTCTCGTCAAATTCATAGATGTTCATATTTTTTTGTTGGGTTGGTCAAATTGGTTGAGTCGCTATTTTTGCTGGTAAAATCAATCTACATCCAAAACAGAACGGTGTTTTCAATAGATTCATACATACATATACGTATATGGATTTAAGGAACGAAAACGGTGACTTCCAACATCTTGTTGGTCCAAAACCAAGTTTTATTTAATTCCTGTTGGTCAAATACCCTTATCTGTGTTAGTGAAAGCACAGATTTCATCCATTAAAATGAATATCACCACTGTTGTCTATTTTTTTCTTTGGTAGTGATTAGAATCACTATATTTGTCATTTTTATCCCTCGTCGTAGCATTTTATACATTTTTGTAGTTTTTTGTTGCTTCAAACCCCGTTAAAAAAAAAAAAACGATACAACAGGACGCCGCCGAATCAGAGACCGACGCCGCGGACCTTTTCGAGGAGTCGGTGGAGCGCGAACGTCACGCCGCGCTGGCGGTGTCCAAGGGTCCCTTGGGAGAACGGCGGACAAAAGTTGAACGTATGGTATCACCAAAGAACCACTTTTCAGAAAGGGAATATCAAATATGGTGCCACAAATATCTATGTTTAATTTTAAGATGGGTTGTAAATCAACAACTATATCTGATAATAGAAGACTATAAAGTACTACAAAGCCATTCAACTACAGATAATTATATATGTGTGAATGTAGTACACCCAATCCCATAGACCACCCCCAACATTATTATCATTTTTTGGTTTGAAAAATCATCCCCAAATGGTAGGTTTATTATTGGGTTTACCACATTAATATCTTTCCATGAACACAAAAATGATATTTTGATGGATTGAAGGATAGTACATGATAGTACCCAAAACAATCGACTTGGAATACCCCGCTGAACACGGGAGCCAGAAAAATGTGCCTAGAATATTGAATAGCGTTCTTGTCAGAAATGGTGTCAGTTTGTTTCAGTATAAATGTGGAGTGTTTAACTAATTGTTGGGCTGAAAAATTGGAGGGACAGAGACGGAGTTTCTAAGATTTTCAACGGAATGGATTGTTCAGAGCCTTCAGGTTCAACCGTTCAACCTGCTAGGGCCTGATTTTTCTTTCCAGCGATTCAAAGATCATTTCCACCGGTAAAACATTGTAAAGCTAGGTTTTGAAAAATAATGCACACACTGCAGGTAAAAACCTTGAAGCGAAGAAGGACTACGCGCAGATCGTGCCATGGCGTATCTACGTCTGATATTTTTTCCCCTTCTTTTTCCCAGCCTCAATGAACTCAATCGGAAGCCACGTGAAACTTGATGGTTGGGAGTGTTATCCAGGATGAATTGTCCGTTCAAATTGCTTTGACTAGGCCTGTTCTTGAGACTGTACTTTGGAGTTGGTTATTGTGGTCCAAAACAGTGCAAGACACCTTCTATTTGGGCTGCGATTTGGTGCGCTTCCTTGGGAGAGTATCACCAGCATGACTTGAAGCCAGGCCCAAAACGAGGAGGAAATGGAAAAGTTGATGACAAGAGCAGCCGAGGAGAGACACACCAAGCACAGGGGGATCCCAAAGCACCAAAATTTGGTTATTTTGGAATGACATGCATGGAGGTTGGGGGGTTCCCAGCATTTTCTGGAGAAGTCCCTAGTTTGGATTCAGTGTGGTGGAGACACTGCAAATCACTGAAATAGCTATGTTGGGCATTGTTGGGCTTGATGCGCCTCTTATGTCCCTGTCAGCAATAGAGCCGTGCAGAAGTTTCCCACCTGAGTATCTATCTGTATATTTGTGTACAGCAACCCCCTCTACCCTGTGGCATGGCTGTGGGGTGGTAGCTAAGTGAATAGTTGTTATATGATGTTATCGTATTGGATGTTATAGTACATTAAGCAGTAGGCTGTATAGTAGTGAACATGTTACGCAGCTAGTGCATAGCTAGCATATAGGTCGTAGTATGTGATAGGATGTATATAAGTTGGTGCACAGCTGGTGTGTAGCTAGCATATAGAGAGTAGGCAGTATGCACTATGCAGCTGCTAACATAGCACTCTAGCATATGTAGCTAGTAAGTAAGCTAAGATAGTACCTGGTAAATAGGTAGTCTATATGACAAATAGATTGGTACCAAGCAGTCTCTGAATAGTTTGCATGGTCAAAGGTGGATCCCTTCGCAGGACGCAGAAGAAGATGCTTTGCTGGTGAAGCAACACGATGACAAAGGAAGGGATATTGATGCCTTGCCATATACTGATGACGATCCAGTGGAACACACTGAATAGTTCTGAATAGCGGTGTCAAAGAAACACACTTCAGAGGGTGCCTCTGGACCAGGATCAGTGTCTTGTGGAAAAGGAGTGTGTGCAGCAACATGGCGAATCCAACGAATCCGTCTCCAGTGATCCAACACCACGCCCAAAAAAGTGCGACTGATGGGTTTGCAAGATGAATGACATTATATAGATCTACATGTGATGACAAACTATTTCATTATATATGCATATAAAATTATATACACATGCATACATATCTATTATCCTTTATGATCCTGATGCATTGGGCATTACGTACTTCCATTCCAAATGTCAGCCAGATGTTTTGGCATTGCTTGTCAGACTCCTGGATGTTTGCCGCTAGGACCCGGAGAATCAGAGACTGAACCCCGAACTTGGATTGTACAAGTCTCCTTAAAAAGTATCTCTAAGACGGACACTTCAAGACTTGGCACTAGACCCTCCAAGCACCCATAGAAATTTTACGCCAGAACGAACTGGTACTTTGACCATTTTCGGGAGGTATTTGGAGGCTCTTGGTCATTCTTTTTTCCCCAAACCATCCATATATTCCTTCAGCCAGGACCGAGGCAAATACACTTATGCCAATGGCGACGAGTTCATGGGTCTCTGGGACAAGGGCAACAAATTGAGCGGCACCTTCTACTACCGGGCCTGGGCTCCCCAGTGACTTCGCTGTTGGGATGGCTGTTGATTTGGTTGGTGGGTTCATTGTTTCTTTTCCGAATGTTGTTAAAAATAATATGCATATTTAAAAAATACTGTCAATAATATTTTTTTCATTATGCGTGTTTTCCATATTGTTCATTGTTTTTTTCCCCATATTATACATATATACATATTGCTCAAGAAAATGTGTGTATGTATATTAATATAAATTGTTCATTGTTATTGTGATCCATATTGTTCATTTGTTTCCAGATCATTGGTTTCATATTTGGTCCCCAGTGACGAATATTTTCAGGCTGTGTTGAAACCACAAGTCAGCTCTCTTTGAACAAGAATATCCAAGGATATTATGATCGGAAAATCATCCCCCAAACGTTGGGAGATTCAGCCAAGAAAAAAGGAACACCTTCCGGTAATCAAACATGGCTTGCTGGAAATTTCCCCGTTTAGTTCGATGATTTTCCCATGTCAGCCTTCATTTCGTTCAGGGATTTCCCAGCCGGCCATGCTTGATTACCGAAGTTGCCTCATTAGTAACCAACGATAATGGACTAATTATCCAGAGAAAACAATTGCCTAGACCCTCCAAATGCCAATAAAAATGGTAAAAGTACTGAAATTATGGGGTGAACACACAATTTGTTTTTGGTACTTGGGGGGTCTAGGTTCACCCATGAAGTAAATCAGCATTTCGCGACTTAATCCACCGCAAGGATGGAAGGCTGAGCACCCGGAAGTGGCAGGATGGCAAGTTGGTCTCCTGCCAGGACCAGGTTTTTGGAATGATGGGGGGGTCACCAAGGGGTGACTTTTTGTGGGTATAACCGTGGCAATAACCTCGATAAGTTGGGACAAGACCCCTACAACATCCTACAACCATGGTCAAGGATCAGAAACAATTGGAATTGTTCAATGTTGGGAAATCTTTGAGAAAACTGGACAAAAAAGACAATATTCATTCATATTCCTTAAGGATGCTGTGATCTCAAAAATTGATAACAATTGGACATACATCAGGGGCCCATTCGCCAGCCAAGAAATCCATAACCAAGGAAAAGCAACAGGCTTTGCTTAGTTTGGTGAAGCCAAATCATATTGGTGCAAGCAGCGTGGCTGTTCCAGTGATTGCGTCCTGACTCCTTGAAGGCTCCTATGTTCGCAGAATTCCAATCGACACTGCAACGAGAACAACAGCAATGAACAGCATTTTGGTTGCCACACGAATTTCTCAACCATGGCTTTGGAAGATGGGGGATGCTGAAAATGGGGGGATCCCCCAACCATAGGTTTCAATACGAATTAACATGGACTAATGACTTGGATGATGTGGGGGTACCCCATGTCTTAGGAAACCTCCAGATGTTGGGAATTCCCGAAACCTTCCGCGGCTCGGAGGAGTTCGACTCCCGGAAACGAGCTTACCAGCCAACCCTGACGCACACGCAGGTGGCGGTGGTGGTGTCATTTTGGAGATGTCTCAAGATACACTAAGATACTGCATCAACCATGGATGGATGAAGGATGATGGATGATGAAGGTCAGTACCAATAAAATCCCATTTATTTGTTCCAAAAAATGAGAATATTGCATCCCAGATTGTTTTTTTCTTTGCAGGCTATCAGAGATAGACCATCGATAGGCAAAGTCAGGAAGATCAAGATTGCTGGCAGCCAGAGAGAGAGAGAGAGAGAGAGCAGGAATATTAGGCTTCCCAAATTTTTGAGACAGGCCGATCTCGAATCAAACTCCCCAGAAAAGTATGGTAGCCAACCACGGCATCTGTCCATGAGAGTAAGCCCCATAACTTGATTTATTCCACGTTTTTTTTCTTTTTTTTTCCATTTTTTTCCTACATATTAGGTGTATTGGTAGATTCCAATGTATAGAAATACATGATCCTAGGCAACGTAGGCAAGGCAACATGTCAATGGGAAGTCTCCAATTTCCAACTGCAAATTTCATCCACTTTACAAGAAACCCTTTCGATGAGTACCAGGTGCACGATCCACAACGGGTGCAATACAGCGCCAACGCAGGGCGGCTCAGAAAACCGGGTGGTGGTGGGGGGGGGGCAGGGCGGCCGGAAAATGCCACCACGAGTTGGATTCTCTAATAATCTCGCAAATAGATGCAAATAGGTGATAAGTTTCTGCCTCCCTTTAAGCCGAGTTTCCCATCTGACGATGACCACAGAAAGCCATCCTCCCCTTTGGAACCCTTCCTGTCGCAGGGCTCCATGAGCAACATGATCACCTGCAACGGGGTCAGGGTCAGTTGACCCGAAAAATCGCCGGTGAGTTCGGCATGGTGATCTCTGTGAAGCAAAAAGTCGACAGGATCCAGAGATTGGAGCTTTCTATGATGATTCCAGGGTGCTTGTTTGTTTCCCTTGAATAATTGATATGTTTTAAGATTATGGTTTTATGATGATTTTTTCTGGTTTTCTTTTGAACTTGAGTAATTAAGATGTTTTTAGATGATTGATGATGGTTTATGATGGTTGGTGGATTGTTTAGTTTCGATGTCATGATTCATGATATGCTTTGATATGATGATATAGTATGCTGATGCGCTTGCCGCCATGTGTATATACCATGAGTTACCATGATATCAATGATGCTCTTCGCTCGACTCGAGTAGCACTGGATAATGAACATAGCATGAACTCAGATGGCCCAGAATTCGTGGGTAGCACTTGAATCTTCAAGCCCCAGGAGAACCATCTCTCAAATGAGCTTGAAAGATGCCCACGGCTTTCAAGAAACCATAGGTTCTCTTGGGTACTTCTTTTCTGTTATTCCCTATCCCAGACTTGGTTCAGGGGACCAATTGTAATATTACAGGAAACCCTGAACAAAATTGAGGGAACAACATGGAACAACCATGTTTTCCGATTTTCCCAGAACCCCCAACTACAGTATCTTATGATGCCCCAAATATCAGCAATATGGACATGGATCAAAACCTATAGCCACTATTTGACTCTATTTATTTGGGGATGAACATCCAGAACTACCAGCCATTTGGGCCCATCTGGAAACCGCACCGAAGACCGGTGCCACTTCGCGATCATTGAGTTCCCGCTGCACCCGAAAGTGGGCAGCACGTCGCAGCAAAACACTCTCCCTGGTCCGAGAAAGTGGTGAATTATCATGAATTATCTTTACATATTTGCAATGACTTGTATATAAGTACATATATACATATGTATATATATATATATACAGAACCCCCTAAGCTCTTAGACTTCCAACCTGCTTATTACTTGCAAAATAGCTGCTATTGAGGACTGAAGCACTGATCTTCCGGAAGGGGTACCATGTATATTATATTATACAAGTTGGGATTCTCTCATGGGGGGTGAACGAACCATCATTAGCAACCAGATACTGTACCTGGCTCACGGACGGTCCATCCTGGACCTTGCTCAATTTGAGATATAAATCATTCTTTGAAACCTTCTCTACTGCCAGTCTAGTGCCAGTTGAAGATTTGATACTGCCATTGTTTTTTCCATATCCCCAAGAATTCTTTGGGATCTGTATTCTTTTCGGAACCTTTCGGGGTGGTGAGACACCCATCTTGCACTTGGACGCCCAACTGTTTTCTGCAGCCACATCAGTTTAGCATCGCGCGTTCTCGCACCATGGCAGAGAACGCAGTTCAGGTGGTCGAGGAAAAACAGGAGCCGTAAGGGATGAGGGCTGATTGAGTAGGTCACAATGGGATCTACATATTGCATCTTCATGGTTATTATAATATTCTTATAACTTGTTGCAGGGGGAACACACAATTTTTTGATGGGGATATACTGGGTTAGTGCCTTACAACATCCCCAAAAAAAATTAGAAGAGGTTCAATTTGCCATTCTGTTGGGACTGGACTTTCCCATAATATATCTTTGTGGTGGTTGCAATGGGAATATACACAAACCAAGATGTAATATGGGAAGATTGGTCTCTTGGAAGTGCATCCCAGTTGGCGAAGTGCTCGCAAAGTTGGAGACTTGATGAAATGCTCATCTTAATGGGACTTATTGTTACCCCTTTACAGCACTTGGGCTCTAAGATCTAGCAGCTTGCCGACAGATGGGCTTTGTTTTTGGGGTTGTGTCGCCAGCTGGCTGTGCTGCCTATGGTGGTCGTAGTGTATGTGGTGCTTTCGGCTCACCTGTAGCTGCAAAGATGTGAAATGCAGCGGGATGGAGCTGAGTCTGGGAGAGCGAATTTGAGCCAGCAGATGACATGATGCGTGTTTGAGCCACGCCGCTGATGCAGTGGTGTTTTGTGGAATTTTGTGGAGCCCACAGCGCAGCACCTTTCTCGGATGGCCAGCTGTGTTTGGTAAGTGACAATGTTGGAGATGTATTTGGTTCAGGCGCAGCTGGGCCCCGTGTGTCGCAATGGTTTTCACCAGTGGCTCTGCAGCTGTAGCATGCAAAAGCATGTGGTTTGCTGTTTCTGCTGGATTTAGCAGTTGCGCGACAAGTGCTTGTGCGGGGCAGTGGCACCGCCTGTTGCTGACCAAGTGTGCGCGGGTTCGGAAAGCAGCAAGGCATCGGCTCCGCGTGTGCATGAGAGCGGCCCCTTCGTGCATACAGCTCATTCCTTAGGCGTTCCCTTGACCGCGCATGGGTTTGGGGTGCTTCGCCGTTAGCACCATCCGGATCAAACTTTGCATCTTTGCGCAGCTTGTTGGAGGGGACAGCAGAACCTGGGTGGCACCGTGCCTTGCGGAGAAGGCGACGCGCAAGAGCTTGGATCCGTGTTTTAGCTGGCAGTCCTTTGGGAAGGAAAAAGCGAAAAAAGGTGAAGCGGGTGGTAAAGGTCTTGAAGGCTCATCACACCTGGAACATCTTCGAGCGGCCTTCCAACAGGTAATCGAGATGACTTGGTATTGTCAGGAATGTCAAGCGCAGAATGCTCAGAAGTACGAATACTGCAAGAGTTGCCAACAACATTGGGGTCAGGTGTGGAACCCCCCCAAGAGAAGCTCTCGCAGCAAATCTCGGCAGAAATCAAAGGAGACCAAAGAAGAAGCCAAAGACCAGGACAAGCAATGGCAGCTCTTCCAGGATCAAGTTCCTTGGGTGCCGTCAGCACCCTCAAGAGCATCTTCTTACAGGGCAGACGCAATGGTGATGTCAGTGGAGAAGGAGGCACCACAGCCTACCACTCTTCCAGTTACTCCGCAGGCATTGGAAGTCTCAGCCAACAGTCTCACTCCAGACGAGATCAAAGTCCTCGAGCACTTGCGAGGACTGCAGTCCATGAACATAGAGATGCCACCGTTGAGCAACTGGAGATTTTGACGCAGAAAGAGATGCAGGCATCAGCCATGAAAGATTGTCTCATGGGCATTTGAATCGCCTTCGGAAGATGAAGGCGCAACTATCCAGTGCTGCTCGCAAGATTCAGGAAACAGACCGAGAGCGGGCACGATTTGCAGCCACCACCATGGAAAAGTTCCAGAAGCATGACTTGCTTTTTCAGCAACATCGAGCGGACTTGCTCGAGCAGTACAATGCCAAATTGGCCGAATGGATCGAGTTGAAGAAGGAGGTCTCGGTTGCATCCGAAAGTCTCTTGAATTGAAGCAGGAGATCCAAGCTCCAGAGATTCCAGAAGAATCGCCAGCAATTGCGGTGCAGGTGACCGACCTTCAGAATGCCATTCAAACAGCTGGCCGTGTAGGCGAGCAAATCGATCTGACTGGCATGGAAGACGAGGAGGAAGAAGAATTGATGGAGGGCGAAGAACCGCTTGCAGGACTCAAGAGGCCGCGCAAAAGCCAGAGGCAATTCCGGGGTGCCACTTCACCAACAAAAGTGGCACAGCAGCACTTAAAGGCAAAGCCAGACAAAGAAGGGAAAAATCGAGAGGAGAAATGAGCACAAGCAAGGCTATGTGCGCATCAAATCACCCTTTTCTGCCTCCAAGTGTATCACATGAATTGGATATGTGGGCATTTTTCCAAGACATTGATCATGTCGGTGCTGTGGATGTTCACGGAATGCTTCAACAACTACAATAGATGGTCCTCTGATTGAGAATTTAATTGAACATTCCGCATGTGCTGAGATAGCCCTACTACCGGACAGTGAGGCTTCACAGTATGGCATCATGGACTGGTCTTCTCAGTTGGACGCAAAAATGTTTCAAAGAGCACAAGATCAAGGCACGGTTGAACAGCTTGAATCATCGGTTGTTGACGCAGCTGGCCCAGTGCGAATCAGCCCTGTTGATTGAGGAAGGATGGAAAGACTTGGAGCACATGCGGGATGACATCTACTCCTGGAGTCGTGTAGTACGATCAGTCATACCATCTTTGACAGAGCAGGCTTTCACACACCATGATCATCAGAGGGAACTTTCTGTAGATACATGCTGCAGGGATACCCAACAAGCTTTCATTTACAACGCTGACAGACGTTTTTCAGAGTATGAAGCTCTTTTGCGAGGTGGTGGTGAGGGTAACTTGGATCTCACCACATCTCAGAGCACATCAGTCTGTGATCACACTGTGTCTCGAGCGCACCCCAAGCATGATGCATGTTATGTGCTCAGAGATGTCACAGACTTGTGTGCATCAATTTCAAAGGCTTCCAATTTCAACTCTGAACAAACGATGTCTCACTGCAAAATTTTTGACCATATGCTTGACCAGGAAAACCACTTGCCATCCTGGGTCAAGTGGAAAGCCAAAGACCACGGCATATCCCAACATGGGAGAAACCTGCGTGAATCCTGTGGTAATTGTGCTATTTACAACACAGAGGAAGGAACTATTCGCCATCAATGTGATCCTTGCGTCACAGTTTCCCCCTCCAACATCCAAGAGGATGACAAATCAAGGGATCAGACACAGATCAATGCAGTGTCTTGCAAGTCCTCCTTGAATCAGTCACGCGACATGACATACGCAATGATGATTGGCAGGTTTCACAGCGAAGTTAAAGTTTGAACCCTGGACGTTTTCCGGTGAATCCTTTGACTTGACTGATAAGAAACCAAATGGATCGGAGAATCTGCATCATCATTTGGCTCCACACGATGGTCACAGAGCAAGAGATCGACAGGGTTTGGTGAACATTTCTGCATCTCTGCCTTGGAGTCAAATGTGTACAGATTTCGACGATGTTGATACCATGGAAAAATGGCCATGGGTCTGTCAAAAGGGTAACTTGGATCTCTTCAGGACACCGAGCCATCCATGCACTGTACATGATGCCAGCACAGTTTGCAATGATGGTGATCGCCAAAAGGGCTCCAAAGACTTGGAAAATAGGCAACTTTCTTTTGCTACAAACAATCAAGACTGGCACAGATATACCAACATTTTCTCATGGGAAAGCAGAGAGGCTAACTCGGATCTCTCTGGTTCTCGGGATCTTTGCTCTTCATGACATAATGCACAGGCTCATTTGCGGGATGGCTTGAACTTGGAGGCTAACATGGATCTCCTTGCATCCCAAAGCAAACAATCCAATCAAGGTGCAGCTTGTGGGAAAGGACTTCGTGTGAGTTTCGCAGACGAGGTTGAAATCATTTGTTTTCAACATGAACGAACATTGCAACAAGTCCTTCATGTAGAGCATCAGCAAGCATGTCTCAGATCGATGTGGCACTTGGATGGGCAGGTGACAAATTTTGATTTTTGGGACAGGATTTTCGACTTCTATGCAAATTCGAATGTATCAGGTGCACCTACAGCAGCCATTTCTGAAAGCAGTTCATGGAACGATGACAAAGTGTTGCGCAGAGTGTAGATGATGCGCTTGAGAACAGGGAAGAGCTTGGATTTGCTGATGAAGACAGAGCGATAGCCAGCGATAGCTTTACATACTGCACTGAAAGAGGAATCCAAACTACCGAGTTTTGCTGACACATGGTTTTTGGACAGAAATTATTTCCCGATTTGTGTCAGACCACGAAAACTCAGGCTGGAGCCACGGCTGCAGAATGTGCTCAGGGATGAAGCAGGAAGCTTTGGGCCGATCTAGGCAATGGCCATCAAATGCATTTTCAGATGGTTCAGGCCCCCACACGTCTTCCAAGCATCAAGATGCACATCATCATAGTACTACTACAAGGAGACACACAGCAAGCTGATTGGGTCCTCATACGTAGTGATCTTCTCCCGCCACTCTACAAATGCAGGACAGTGATTTTTCCTACCGGCATCAATGTGATAGAGCTGTTCGATCATGCACAGATTCAGGCTGACTTCAGGAGCTCACGAAGATCTTGTTTTGTGCGGTTCACTACCCATGGCAGGGAAGTCTTTCTGGCCAATTCACAGAAATTTTTTTGGACACCAGCCAACAAGTATGTGGAAGGAGATATCCGATCACTTCAAGACCCAGACGATGACAGCTGTGACGGATTGTCGGATGAAACTGCAGCCACCACGGCAGAAGGTGAAACAAATCTCGATGATGATGATCTATCCTTGATGTCGGGTCACCCGGTCATGGCACAGTTTGACGACACAGATGCATATCCCTGCCTTAATGATGGTTTTGTTTGAAGACCAAGATGTTGTTCAGGAACAAGATATCAATATTGATTTCGCAGAACATGGCAATCATGTCGAAGAGTATATCCAAGCCGTGTTACATGCGGTTCCAACCCCTGAGCAGCCCTGGAGAGCCATCACATTTGGGGTTGAGATTGTGGATCTTGGCCGAAGAGAGTTTGACTTTGACCCGTGGGACATGATCACCTTGCTTGGAAAGATACATGAGGCATGGGCTGACTATGCTGCCCGAGCCAGACTCACGGTCTATTATGTCACTCCTCAGCCCTCTGATTTCGGAGGTGAACGATCAATTCTTTTGATCGTCAACGTTGAAACCCCTGAGTCCTTGGAAGAGGATACTAGATATATTCTAGTCTCTGAAAGAGGGGTGCCGGGCACAGCATTTCGACCACAACCATATGCTGCACGTGTCACAACTGGGATCACAGCCAGAGAGGTCCTTGCACAGCTGGGCCTACATCGCCAATGCTACCCTTTCACGATGCGGCCTTGCAACAGCAGTTCAGCGAAGTTGAAAATGCGCAAACAATCAACTTCAGTAACTTCAGCGACAGATCTGTGCCTGACAGTCAGCCTCGAACCATAGAGGAGCTACTTGAAATCCCAACGGTTTTTGACCTTGAAAGTGCGATTAGAAATCTGCAAGCTACCAAGTCTCCAGGTCTCGATTCACTGGGAGCAGAGCTTTTTCAGGTCAACCCAGCCAGGATGGCGAGAACGTTGTACCAACTATTCCTCAAGGCAGCCTTGCGTTGTCAAGGAATCACAGAGATGGCAGGAGGGTGCTTTTCAAGGGAAAAGGTGACCAAAAGAATATGTCCTCTTACAGAAGCATCATGCTTGAGGCTGTAGCTGCAAGAGCTTTTAGCAGACCTTGGAGGATCAGACTGGTCACGGGGCTGGAAAACATCGCATGTCCAATGCAGTATGGAGGTAGAGCCGGATTGTCCATAGAGGCGTTGCATCTGCGTGTGAAGATGGCCATGCAAAATGCAGTGCAACAAAAACGTTCTCATGCGATGCTCTTTGTGGATATTCAATCGCAAAGCCACTTTTGGCTGGATGCGATTCAGATGTCAGCAAGATGCGGCGCATTTTTGGGACCATGAGACTGCCAGAAACGGTGTGGGACCCATTTTTGTCCAACATTCAGGATGCTGATTTGGTCAAGAAGGCGACCCGTTCTACATCACAGCCGATGGAGTTGCATCCAAATTGGATCAAAATCGTTTGTTATTCCAGATGGGTCGCAGGCTTGTGCGCCTCTTACCGGTTCCAGGCCGGGCGATCCAATGGCTGATGTGCTCTTTGCGATGGTAATGGCACGTGTCATTGAACATGAATCAAGAGGCAGCAGCCGCAGGTATTCCACCCATACAGCAGACACATGGGGGGGAAGTCTCCAGCATAGTCACATGGGTTGATGACCTTGCCATCTCTCTCCGAGACACTGCCGAGAATATTGTTCCAAAAGCGATTCATGCGATGGCAATCTTGCAGGAATGCATGCTAGAACATGGACTTTCACTTTCCTTTGGTGTGGGCATCAATTCTTGGAAGAGGTGCCACGAAGATCAGACAAAATGTTGAGAAGACCTACCAAGGTCAGGTGCCAGTTCTTTCTGAATACCAAGGTACTGTCTACATACCGGCAGTGACACACTACAAGCACTTTGGGGGTCACCTCACACGAAATGGCAATGTGCTTCCGGAGGTTCAAGTTTGCATGGCGAGAACCATGGCTAAGCTGAAGCCTCTGAGGAAGATTTTGGCATGCCAGGATCTTCAAATTGAACGGCGAAGATCTCTTGTACGCAGCATCGGGCTCACCGTCCTGACCGTGCATACAGGGTCATGGTGGAAGCTCACTCAAGCAGAGATGTCAGCGTGGCATGCAGCTGTTTTTCGAGTGTACGTATCCATCCACGAACGAGATTCAGATGGACAAGTCTCACACAGAGACTACTACGAGCTGGCAGAGGCAATGCAGTCCCCGATGCCCATTGAGCTGCTTTATCTGCAAAGGTTGAATCTTTTATTTCACATCCTCAAGGTAGGAGACGACAACATGATTGCAGCAATCTTGCACAACGCAGATCAAGCGAACGATTTTCAACAGCCATTAACTTCATGCTCGTCTGAAAAAGTGGAACGTGCCCACTTGTTGCGAGTTCAATCCTACAGAGCTCTGAAGGTCCATGCAAATGAGCAGGATACACTTCTGAGAGAAAGGGGATGGTCGCTTTCAGATGAGGACGCAGAGCAGATTGAAACCAGTTTGCACTTTCAATGCGATGAGTGATGAGTGTGAGCAAGCCTTCCCTACAGCAGCGGCGTTGGCCGCACACCAACAAAGCAAACACCAGCAATGTCACATCAGCAAACCCAACCCTGGCAATTTTGCCTTCATGGTTGAGGCAACATGTTCATGGCAATTTCATGCGGTTTCAACATGTAATTTCAAGATATTCCAAGCACTGAATTCATTTCTCACGGTCGGGTGAGTCTTGTGGGTAGCGCTCACTGGGAGGATGGAGGTCCCAATTAGGTGACCATTCGCAACTTGACGATGATGAATACATCTGACTCTCACGCTGCCAGAGAGTGTGCAGCGGCAGGAGTGGGGAGGTGACAAGCCAGACTCTGATGACGACAAGAATGCTGATGAGCATGCGTCACTTGATCCAATTGAATTACTCCATTGATCCCGCTGATCAAAACATGTCCCCTGAGGTCGAAATCGAAAGTCTCCAGGGTCGTCGAAGTGGTTTTCACTCGGTACAAAATAAAATGGACATGAAACACAATGAAATGGAGAACCTATCGAACTGCAAAATAAATATGATGATCCGTTTTCTGCTGTATCAAATCATATCAAATCAAAAACGTTTGTTCACATTTTTATCAAAAATCCCAATGATTTTCTGATGACCTCCAATGATCTCTCTCGGTGCTTCCAAACCCTCATTTTGACATGGGTACCCGCTGAATTTTGTAGATGTGTCCATGTTTTGTATTCAACATTCAGTCATCGAGTCTTGGGATTCCTATCTATTGTTTGATTTTAATGCAGTATTGTAATGTATTGTATATATACCATGTAGATATTGAATACATTTGTAGATGGTTCTGGGATGTGCGTCCCAGGAGTGGTAAGCTGTAAATAAACCATATACGAAACTAGGATAGATCTCACATAAATATCTATATATATATATATATTATATATCATATGATATATCATATATTATGGGTGAATTATGTCCCCGCAGAATTATGTCCCCGCAAAAAAAAAAAATCAGGGTATAGCTATGTTTTAAACCATAGATTCCCAGTTATGTCCCATAGCTCATAGGTGGCTTGAAACATGGATTAGTTTCAAGATGGGGCTACGCAAAATCCACTGGTTTGGAAAATATGTTTTTCCACTACAGTTGCAATTATAGAGGACTGTTCAGACAAATTCAAAGATCATGTTGTTAGTTCTGTGTCCAAAAACCAAACAAATGTCATACATCAGAAATGACCATAGTACCACATGTTCGTTTTCCAAAATGGGGGTACCCGCAGTTCTCATCCATTTTAATCGGATTTTCCATTGTAAACCATCCATGATAGGAAAACCCCCACATGTTTGTTTGTGAAATGCTGAGGTCGTCCTCGTTCCAGGCGCGTGAGCGACGCCTGAGTGCTGGCCAGGAGATCTTGAAAGACCAAGAGCGGATCCTGGGAGATACCCAGGTGGGGACCCTGGGATGAGATAAATGGGCTATGTAGTGATGATTCATATGGATCTAATTATGCTACCAGCACTTCTGCTATGCCCCAACGTCTTTCGGGATGATTGTCGGGAACCTCATTTTTGGTGACACTTACAGATCTTACAGTGCTTTGTCGCCTTCCACTATGTTGGGGGTGGTTTAACTTGATGTCCGTGAGGTTGCTTTCTCAGGGACGTGTTTGATGACCCTGCCGGGAATCGGCTGTCCTGCAAACTCCGTTTTCGTTTTTGTTGGCATAAACCCTAAAGAAAACCTAGAAAACCCTAATTAACGCTAAAGAGACCCTAAAGAAACCCTAAATGAACCCTAAAGAAACCCTGAAAAAAAACATGTGAAAGTGTATACAGTGAAGTACCTGTGGGGGATTGCGTACGTGCTGCGGGTAATTATGCAGCGTATATATAGTAGTACAAGTATGCATGCATGTATGTAATGTGGTGTAGCGTAATGTAATGTAATGTAATGTAGTGTAGGGATCAAAGCATTTTCAATGGGGTCATAACGGGATATGATGGGGTCTGGGTCAACCGATTGCTGAGTACTTTGATGACAAGACCTGGGAGGCTGAATGGCACAACTGATTTGAAGTGGAGCTTTGGGGCAGCTGAAATTGATGGTATTTCTGGGTTCCAAAACAATGTCGGACCCCTGGGACCCAGATTGGTTGAAGGGAAAATCTACAGGAAACCATGGTTTTTCCCATCAAATATAGAGGTTTCCTGTAAAATTTCCCATAAACCAATCCAATGAACCCTGGGACCCAGATGGGTGTTTCAGAAAAATCAGATGGGGGAGCCCTCTTGACTCTTGTGTTTCCCCTGATCAAATATGATTTGAAAGACTTGAGGATGGAAAGTTGGCATCCCCCACAACTTGAGAACACCCATGTGGTTGAGTAACCACGATATTCATCATGATCAGATGATTCACCATCATCAACGGCCACTATCCCCATGTTTTGTGTTTAAATTCCTATCTCCCACTTATACCCCCAAGGTATATTCCCATGATATCCCTATTGTGAACGGCAAAACATCAGTGTTTCTTCATCCTCCGTAGGTCGAAGTTGTGAATCAGAAGGAGGAGTGGAGAGGCGGCGCGGAGTCGGACGAAGAGCAGGCGGAGCAGGTGCGAAGCGGCAATTCGCTTCTGATTCTGGGTTTTGCCATCCATTTCTTTACCAAATGGAGCTTTACCAGTGACATAGCTATGGAACCTGGCCCATCTACAGATTATATGGAGTATATATCTAAGTACATCTGAGCAGTGTTGAAAATCCCGGTTGGTTGAGGATTATCCTCCAGTAAACTGACATAGCTATGGTATAGATGGCCCATTTAGTTCGATGATTTTGCTGCCAAAATGGTGATTTCCATAGCTGGCAGTTTACCACAGGGTAGCTAAGCAAAACGCTAATAGAATGTCAAATGAGCAGTGGCTGCTAATCCCCGCTTACTTGATGATTATAGGGCATGATCTTCCCAATGTATTTGGTCATTGTCGCAATCCATCAAGGGAATCCTTATTAACCAACCAGCATAGGGGACGACGGAGGGTTTTGAGTACTGATCAAGTGGAGATTTAAGCAAGCAAACTGCTGATACAATAGGGATACATGCAACATTACAGTAGATACAAAATGACGTATCGACTCAAACTATATTGATTATCATGATTGCCAATTGTTAACGTTTTAAGTACAAACTTTTAATTATCAAGGATCAATGGGCGATGTAATCATTTTGTGAAAAACTAGTTACAGATAATCATAGTGGAAAATTGATGGAATAATCACGAGTCAATATTTCACCAACATATGACTGAAGGGACAATTTGGGCTCGATTGAACGCCGGGTACCCTTTTCCATCCACGGGTTCATCTCCTATTGTCATTGTAATTTAAGGGGTACTTGTATATGCAATTTTCAAGCAAACCCATTTTCACTGGATTGGTTTAAGGGAAATTTTACAGGAAACCCCTATATTTGATGGGAAAATCCATGGTTTCCTGTAAATTTTCCCATTAACCAATCCATTGACATTTAGCAGGAAATTGTCTTGTGGGATTGGTGCAAAAGTCCCATGCTTTAAACATGTTTATTGATTTTGGAGAAATTCCCAAGATCAAATCTTGAACTGGAAATGTGATATGTGTTTTCACATGGTTGGATGATGTTGCGATGGGACATGTTGAAACTACTCCTGACTTGGGGGCCTTAAATGAAATGAGCATATCATTTTCAGGTTGTTCTCTTTACTGAAATGGGTTTGCCTTAAACTTTGGTATCTCTAAATGCTATGGTGCATTATATGTTTTTCAAGAAAATTGGCCCTTTGGGGGTATCTCCATTTTCAGACAAACCCAAAATATCATATCAAGTTGGTTGCATATCCTATGTATTTCCCAGTATGATACTATATATATATATAGTATACCATTAATGTCCAATACCATATATATCCCACGAAATAACCATTAAATCCCCCTAACCCCGATTACATTCCATTAAATCCCCAGTGTTCTTGGTAAAAACCCCTTTAAAGATGATGGTGTTTTTGCTGATGGACCAATATGCAGCTTCGGTCCCAGGCCGAGCAACGGGAGCGCACGGTGAAAAGACGAGCCTCCGAATCCTTTGAAAAGAGAGAAAGTCGACTGCAGCAGGCGATGGCCTCGAAGATGGCACCATTTACTGGTCAACCAACTGGGTTGGATATGTTGTGTATTATTCATTATTCTTGTTCTACAGCTGGGGATATGTACTAATATATACATATCATGTATATATATATACACTTCAGAATACTTCGTACCTAGACTCTAAATTCCCCCCAAACTGGTAAAAGTACTGCAATAATGGGGTGAACCACATTTTTCTCTTCGGTTCTCAGGGGGTCTATGTAGGTTCATATACAGTACGAGTTATGAAGCGTTTACTTTTTGTGACCCATCCAAGATTAAGCGTCGCATCAGTGGAAAAGGAACTAGCCAAATAACTTCCATGGTTTGCAGTACAGCGGTTAGATTTATGGGATTAGAACCCCTCAAGACTATGTTGTATGAACGTATCTTCCTTTTAAACAATATCAATATACCATAATATACCATTAATTGGGGTCCCAAAAAATCGGTGTACGTCCTATGACAAAACTGCACTCCCAAGTGACAGAACAGGAAGATCCAATCCTATGAAACAGTGGATAACAGTGGATAATAATGGATATCAGCGGATACTAGTGGTAAATTGAACCTATTCCTTTTTTGGGGGGATGGTCTTCCGTCGATTCCGCAGGGCGCACTGGTGCAGCTTCGTTCCAGCTTCAGCCACTCGGAACAGCTGCAGAACTGGGGTTCGAACTGCGTCGGACTGGGTGAACGAGTGGGACAATGGGATCATATTAAATATTGGGACTATACCCTTTGGTAAACTGAGATGACTATGGAACATCACAGTTTTTAATAGATCAATCAACTATAAATGCGCAATTTTCCCATAGTTTCCCACCTGTCAGCCATGTGACATTTCCGGGTATGGTAACCCCGGCAAGGATGCCGAAGTTGGTCAAATCCTACGAACATAGTGACAAATTAAACTTTCTCAGCATCTTTTTCGGTTACCCTCCTGTAAACACATAGATGTGGAAAACCAAACCATTTGTAGATAATTTTCCGAACGTTTCCCCATGGGTTTTTCCAAATCTTTTTGTATATTTACCCTAGGGTACTCAACCATAATCACCAATATGACCAATACTAACCATTATTAGCCATTATGAACACGTTGTGAACCATCATTATTAGCCATTATTAACCATTATTAACCACTATTAACCACTGTTAATCACCAATAATCCCCAAGAAATGTGTGGCTTCACCTCCTGCCACACCCACATCCGCCAAAGGTGAGGCCAGTGTCATGTCCTTTGACCAAACCGGCCGAGCTGCTGAGCCGCCACGGGAAGATCGGTGTAGCGACCGATGCACCAACATGTGCGTCCTGTCCTGAGTCGTCACTAATCTTTATTGATGATTTGTGATGTTCCATCTTTGTGAGATTTTGTGAGATTGTTCTAGGTTGAATTGATGTAAATTGATGTAACTTGTTTAAAATATAAACAAACCAACGTGTTATATTGGTAAATCCCAACAAAAACAACTTGTTGGTCACATGTTGGTGAAGTCCTCACGAGCCCACCCTTGGCTTCTTTGGCTTCTCAACACAGCGCGACCAAAGGGCGCGAGTCTTTCGGGCGCACTCGATTTGGCGCGAAGGCGCTGCACCACGGAAAAGATCACAGCGGTGAGATATGGGGGTGCTCCAACCTGTGAAAGCACCAGGGTTCAAGGGGGTGAAAATGTGTCATTTTACTACCGTTGTTTACCCTCTGGTAATTAAACGTCGCTATTGAAATGGCCATTTATGGTTGATTTTCCCAATAACAATGATGATTTTCCATAGCTATGTTAGTTTACCAGAGGGTATTATGTTTTCCCCTTGGCGTAGGCTTGATGTGGCACTTGACACGGACCAGGTTCTGTTTCAATACGGATCTTGTCTCAGCCGTTTTGGCACGAAAGCGAGTGGTTCAGTGCCGCCTGCTACCAGTGGTCCGCACCACTGAGTTCCGACTCATCGATTTCGAAACTTGGCAGAACCAAGTGAGACACTGGTGACACTGATTTGTTTAGACCCCATATTGGACCCCACAAAATGGATCCTTTACATGGTAATCAATCATTCATGACCAGGTTTGTGCGTCCATTAACACTAGTTGGATGTGCATCCCAGATACAAGTGGGCAATAACTAGCCATGTTACAGCCCATTTCTACGATATCACCAGAGTGATTATATAGTATGATCATACAAATGAATCATTATCAGATGTGTAAGCATATTTTACCCATTTATAATGTGCTTAAAAGCATAATAGTATACCTACGCTCCAGTTGTCAGTTACCACTTTCCATTCCTGGGATGCACAGCGCGCATTGCTCAGCTCAGGACCTAATCCCAGATTGTGCCAATCTTCCAGGTGGTGGTTTGGGGGTGGTTCCATGATTCGGAAATGGGGAGGGCTTCATGGAATTGCCTCGCAAAGTTGTTGCTGGTTGATAATTGAGATTAATAGATGTTAATAGATGGTTAATATAAAATTGTGATATTGATCGTTTATAATGGTTGTATGATAATAGATGGTTAAGAACCAATAGTTTAATTAGCATAAAATAATATAGTTTTTTTTGCATGTGTGTGTGTGATTGCGACTTTTTGTTTTTTTGTTTTTTAGCATTCTGTGACTTCATGGATCTTCAGTCAACTCTGTTGCTTGTACAACCTACTTGCAAGTGGAGTGGAGTGTGTGCAACTGAAGCCCCCCAGAATGAGGCTAGTAGACGAATGATCCGAATGTTAATGCCTTCATTCAGTCAGTTTGCGATCCATGGCTTCCAGATATGTATAGATATTTATATATACTTTCTATCCCTTGGGCCACAAGGTCTGGTAGCTACCAATTAGACCAATGTCTGATACGACAGGTCCATATGTCTGTCGAGCCTAGTTGAACCCACGTCTCCAATTGAACTGAATTTGTTTGCCTTGGGTGTGCTCCCACAAATCCTTACAAAGCTGCAGGGTGGTTCCGGCTTGGCTGTTTAGGACAGGAGTTGGAGGTAGCAGCGAATGGAAAACCTTCGATCAATTGCTTTGTGCACTTTTTTAACGTCATTTTCTTCAGGCAATTTACTGTAGTGGTAAACCCAGTACTGATGGTGAGTATCTCCATATCCCCTCATGTTTAAGGACAACTTGGTGGAATAGTTTGGTTTCCAAAAACGAACCTAGAGCCCCCCCGAGCTCTATGCCCATTCACCGAAGATTCGATTGCACGGTTCCGCTGACGCTTGTCAGGTCCCACACACACATTCGAAAAGATGGCCCTCACGAACAGCGTCATTGCAGACTTCCGGACATGTCTTGGGGTTGGTCCAGCGGTTTAGAACAACATCTGTGGCTGTGGGTCAAGAGTACCACCAACCCAGACTGGGTAATGTTCACTTGGGGCAGAAGACATGTTCTGTTGGGTCAGTTTGATGAGGTATTTAGGTGGGTACCAATGAGTGAAAATCCAAGCATTTCAGCCAGGCGATTTCTGGTTGTGCCTAGCCGTAGATGAAAGATCTGTCATCAAACGGTCGAGTGGGTGATGGGCAGAGCAGCCTCATGAAGTTGTGTTTGGTATCTTAAGGCTATACTCGCTTCTCCGCACGTTGCCCGTGCCAGCCTTTGCCGAGTGCCATGGAAGTGGATGCCGCTAAAGTGGCATTTGAATCCTTCGGAGAGGCAGCAGATTTTCACATGGCGGGCAATAGGACAATGATTCAAACTTGTTTGAAACACATTCCCAACATTTCCCAAACTTGTTTTGAGGATTCCATGTCCAATTGCGGGGTAGTTGGTTCCACCATGCAGTGCAGCAAGGATCCATGTATCCAGTCAGGTCTTTCAGGTGAAGCGGTTGGAGAAATTCAACAACTTCGTGCAGGTGAGAGCTGGGGAGGACTCAAAAATCGTTGAGGAATTTGTTACCCTCTGGTGAACTAACATAGCTATTGAAAATTTCCATTTATGATTTTCCCATGAAAAATGGTGATTTTCCATAGCTATGTTAGTTTACCAGAGGGTATTCTGTTTTGTTTTGTTCCCCACAATTTCTGGGTGGATTTGGAATTTCAAGTTTTACCGATTTACGAGTCTTTTTTGCAGACCATCTACAGTACAGATCATCACTCTTTGGTTAGGGGTTTGAAGTAGTTCTTGTTTTCCAACCATACCGTACTTGGGATGATTGGGTGAGATGTAGCATATCTTTTGAGTTTGGCATGGGTCCATTGGTGTTAAAAAATGAAGAAACCAATATCAACCAAGCCTGATCCATTTTATATCTAGTTTGAATTAATATCTAACATATATATATATATGTATATATATATATATATATCCTATGATGTCATGCATATCTCATTTCACATCATACACACATGCATAGATGATCTCTGGCTGGGATCTCTACAGTAGTTGGGGATAGTTATGTGAAGATCCTGGTTAGCACAAATCAACCAGATATCATAGCCTCTGGTAATTTAACACTTTGCTATTGAACATGACCATTATATAGTTGATTGTTCAAATGAAACATATGTGTTCCATAGCAAACTGTTAGTTTACCAGAGGGCAAATCTTATGATATCCCATAATATTCCTATGATATCCCTATAAATCATCCCCATGGTCGTGTGTAAAAATCCCATTCAATCCCCAGTCTTGTGAGTGAATTATCCCATTGAATCACCATTTTTGTTGGCAAAATCGCCATGGAAATCCCAGTGTTGTTAGTTAAATCCCATACAAAAGTCACCATGGAATCCATGGAACCCCAGATCATCTCCTCCGCGGAAGGTGATCTTCTACGACGTGCGCTCCGCGGCCGCCGCCTTGAAGGCGGCCAAGCCGCGGCAGCTGTTGAGTTTTCATAATTGTTTTGAAGCATCAAAATATGGGGACATAAGTGGATAGAATCAGTAAATGATGGTTCATTGATGGTTGTATATTATTCAATATATGAGGATTTGCGGCTGTTCCATCCAATATATTGGGGATTTTCATGGATTACCATTGCCTAGAAAATCCCTTCTTAACCAACAAGTAGAAGGGGATTACAGATTTGTGAACAGTGAACACTGCCCAAATTGTTGGCAAGTGTTGGTGACCTCCAGAATTTCTGAAAAGCCATGAAATAAGCTTGGTGTTTTGATGGGGCGTCAATGCAATATACTATTTCTCAATTTATAACATACAAACAAGAAACCAATAGCCACAACCTACATGTTTTTTCCTTGGGACCCTAGACTGAAGATCTAGAGGACACCTCAATCATGGGGTGATTTCATCATGGTGGTTGGGTTTTCCCTGTAAACTCCATTGAGACGACCCTGTTTCTCGAGGCCTTTGGCGAGGCAGGCTGCATTCCCGGACCCCAGGTCGGCAGGGATGCTCAGAGTGAAAAATAACCAGTTCAAACCCGCCAAAAGATGGTGATTTCGAATGATTTCGAGGCAGCTGGTGGTGATGTATCGGCAAAAATGGTGGATCTGTTGGCAAATTAAGGTGGTGTATTTGCCACATCGCAATAAGTACAGGAACTGTCGAGGAACGACCACTGAGAAGATTCCGTTATTGATTTTGAAGATGTCAAAGTGTATATAGAACATGATACCAGGGTCACATTGCAGATTTATCAGTTTTTTTTCTCCAGGGGGTATATCACAAAATACATCAAAAATACCAAGATTGGGACTTTTTGAAAACATCCGGCCTTCCCCGAGGTGAACGAACTGTCAAGTTGGCAGGGGACGATCAACTGTCTACGAAGGCCCGGTTGCTGTTGGTTGACCACCCCATGAATATGTACATATACACTATATATATATATAGTTATAACATGTTATAACTGTATAACTAGAATATATATCATATACCTAACCAACTAGACAGTAGACAATATCATGAAACAATTATCTATTGTAAACCCTATCCTATTTCTTTCCAGCAACGTCGCTGAGGATTTGCACCACCTTGTAGTTGCTGGGGTTTGCCTGGCCGCTGGCCAGGATTTTCAGAACATCTCAGAGGTCCTCAAGAGCAAGGTCCATTGCGAGTTGCGAATTCTTAGCCACAGAAAGACATCTAGAAACCTTGGAAAAACAGTTATATGACCAGGACATACGCAGTTGATATAACCAGTATAATTATCCCGAATCTTACAAAACGGCTATAGACATACCATGACTCGTACTGAAATACTGGTACTGTCTCAAATGGTCATCCGATCAATTATCGGCATCTTATCTTTTTCCAAAGACTTTTTCGTTTCTTCAGCAACTCATGAATGTAGTCAGCGCAACAGTCTGCAAGAAAAGGAGTTGGCTTCCAGCAATGCCAGCCCTCAGCGCAGGATGGCACCTTTTTTTTGGAGTTCTATGACATTCGCGATGCAATGCGCTATCGAACTCCTAAGGACGGCCTCCCACACTTTGGGTTTCACGCGACAACAAAAATTAGTTGGTGCCCTCCGGTAATATATATACATATCACATAGTTACATTGTGGACAATGGACACTAGATTATTTACCAATTGAGCCATTAAAAACCGGTGATGTTCCGTAGCTGTGTGAAATTTCCAGGCCATTTGAGTTTGCCATGTTCCATCAGGCATCGCCTGTTGAGATCTACATGGTTCGTGTGCATGCGGGTGTGTTTGAACATTGGGTATTCAATAAAATGATAAACTGGTGGATTGAGGGATACCCATGGATACACTATATTGAGATTAAACTCAAATATACTGCTATTCCTCTTCATTTCGAAGTATGTAATTTGGATTGGTATGGCATTTTGGGATGTGATGATGTGATGAGTTTGAACATGTTTACAGTAGCACTCAGGAGTGGTACAAGAACTCATCCAAGGCTGGCTTTCCCACATCCCGGTGAGTCTCCATCTCTTTGGGCCCATTGCATCGAGGAGAAAGCGACCATTGATCTGCCTCCAGGATTGCCCCCCGCGAAGCCACAGGAGCGGAGATTGGCGAGTTGGTCAGTGACTGACATTGTAAATGTAAGTCCTGCAATGTATACCGATGTATAGTAAATTAGAGTGTATATATATATACATGCATACATGTACACGTATATTGTCATTTCACGTTGTGTCCATATGTTCATGCCCTACTTGCTATGCATTTACCTCATCTTACAATTCACATCCATGTGCCACAGCTGAGAGCTGGGTGAATTGAAAGCACCCTCCAGTGTCATCAGGCCCTCCTTGCGGAGAACTGAGACCATTAAATGCCATTGATTCATATTAGGCTTCGTCCAAAAGAGAAACCTCAAATCCTATACTCATATATAGGATATTATGCATCATATAAATACATATATATATATATATATATTGATTATTGAATATATTGAATGTTTTGAAAGATATGCAACACCTCAGTTTTCTCCTTGAAGATGCAAAGCACAAGAGTCCATGCTCCCAAAGCTGCCAGGAGCCGCTGAGCCTCAGGTAAGTGATGGGATGAGCTCCGGGTCATTTCGAGAAATCTCATTTTTTGAATCTCTGAAAGATGTTGGTCGATGTCTAATGCTTCCAGTGTGTTCCCGAAGTTGGAGCTCGTGTTGTGAACAGTTTTGACTCTACACTGATGACATGAGGGTTTCCCAGAACGGGGGATCCCCAAAACCATGGTTTCAATTCTAAAATGGTCCAATGACTTGGATGATTTGGGTGTACCTCCATCTTAGGAAACATCCACAGACATGCTAAGGTGAACTTCACATGAAATTCAATGTGTCAGGGAGATCTGTAACACCTGGTGCCTATGCAGGGCCCCACCCGGCCTGACTGATGCGGTTCGGGTGGCCCAACGCGAATCAATGGATTGGTTGAAGGGAAAATTCACGGTTGAACCCCCAATATTTCATGGGAAAATCCATGGTTTACTGCATTGGTTCCCTTAAATCCATCCATTGGGTGAAAGATGGTGAAAGTTCAGAGTCTGGCCCGTTCGAACATGTTCAGACGGTGCATTGTTGTGACACATGTTGGTTTGGCCCAGAGTTCTTCAAGACCGAGGCCGGGTTGATGCAGTGAGTGTTCTACTGCGAATCAACATGAATGAGCCACTTTATGGGGGTGCTGGGATTATGCAGTTGGGGAGTGCTTAATATTTTAATGATGTAGGACTGAAATGTGTCTCAAGTAGAACTGGTAGGGTCACCAAGTTCAATGCGTGCTTCAAAAGACACAAACAGACCATCGGATTTCTTCAGAAACATGATGATTTTGGTCGGTTTTGGTGTTTTTTCTTTCAGGTCATGGCATTGCCATTTTTGGCCCCCAAATCTACAAGGGACTTCTCTTGTCGATCGATTTCTGGAGGTCTCATCAGATTGGCAGGCAGGAAGTCCGTATTGATGTCCGCGGCGGAAGGTTTCAGGCATCTCCCAAACGATCTATCACAGATATTCACAGATAATCAGATAATATCAGAAAATCTATTTGTGCCACACAGAGGATCCATGTATTTCTCCCCCGGCAGGTTGTGCTGGGACATTTGCCCGCGAAGTTGTTGACAGAGGCCTGCAACGGAAATCGTGAGGTGAGTATGGCAACGGCTCGAGTATATAATATATACCAAATGAATTCAAATGATCCTAATTTTTGGGTTGATGAGCATCCCACCACTTAATTGTGATTATTTGCAGGATGTTCAGCAGGAACCATGACTGAGATGCCCAGATCAGATTCCTCACTGTGCAAGGTCGACCTGCTAGGGATGTGGTAACTG
Organism: Symbiodinium sp. clade C Y103; assembly: GCA_003297045.1. Taxonomy (NCBI): domain Eukaryota; class Dinophyceae; order Suessiales; family Symbiodiniaceae; genus Cladocopium; species Cladocopium sp. clade C. Next base: position 147,917 of record BGPT01001368.1, read on the forward strand.
GACATTGCCCCCACAGGGGCCCCACTTGTTTGAACGGAGTAATAACCCAGCTACAATGTCTGGGATGAGCCAGTAAGTATCATCCAATCCCCTGCAGATTCCATGAGGATAGTAGTAAATATCTAGTTAATATCAGCATTTTATCCCCAGTGAAAGCACCAAAAAAAAGTGGCCCAGAGTAAAAGCCTACTTCTGTTGACAAAGACACACAATTTCTGACAGCCCAAGATGTTCGGGGCATGTTCCAATAGTCTTGCTGCATCTTCCAAGCAGGTCATGCTTGAAGCTGCAGCAGCCTAAGTGCGATGCGACAAGAATTTACAGCCTGGGACTGGGACAGGACGACGGTAGCCTCGTTTTGACAGGCCCATATTTGATTGGGATCATTTGAGAGAACACGTGTATCTATGATACTTATGTCATCTACCAGATGTTATATATCTACATATACATATAATTTTATAAACATTTATATACCGACGGACATACACTTAGAACAGAACAATAAAGAACATATATTTTCCAACTGCTTAGATCCTCACATTTAGAAATGTTTCCGACCCAGCACACTTCGAACAAAGAAAATAGAGAAAATCCATGCATATACTTTGATTTTTGAATTTCCCCTGCCATTGAAAGATAGCAGAAACCTCGTGGGAAGGGGTGGGGCAATATCATCCATGTTTAACATATGTCAACATGCTACAAGATGTTCTACGCCAGGGTTGGGGTGGGGTGGGGCAATAACGTCCATGTTTAACATATGTCAACATGTTACGCTGAAAATGTTCTACGTCAGAGATGGGTGGGGTGGGGGTGGGGTGGGGCAATAACGTCCATGTTTAACATATGTCAACATGCTACGCTGAAGATGTTCTACGTCAGGGATGTTGCAGCTAACCCTGTGCTGTGGCCGTTCTGCCCAATGGAGGTGGGAGACCAATACTGCCGATTTGCTCTCCAACACTGGAACTGTCTTGGCCCGGTTGTAGAAAAAAAACTGCCTTTGTCTGCCGTCGCTTGAAACCCTGAAACTTCTCAATGAATCCGCATCGTTTTCAAGCACAAAATACTGTAAGGGTTGCAAATTTAAAGAACACTTTTTTTGAGGCCAAAAAAGCCAGGAAAAATGGATGAATTACCAGAGTGCCAAAGCATTTTTTCCAAAATCGCGGGCCGGTAAACAGCGCCGCGGGATGTTTTTGCACATGCATTTGTATATGTATATGTATATGTATTGGCATTTGTATATGTACATGTATATGTATCTGTAGTATATGTATATGTATGTGTATGTATGTGTAAATGTTTTTGAATGTATATATATATATATTGAAAAATATATGTGTAAATATGTGTTTTTCAATAAATATGTATATATGTATATATGTACGTATTTGACACGGAATATTCTTTATTATTCCATTATGTTCCAATACTGTATCATTTTTTCTATTTTTGCACTTATTGAACTTACTTCATGATGGGTAGGTCTTAATGCTTTGATCAAATTAGGTTGAAAATTGGAATTTCTGCTGCCAGGTCTTTAGCTCCCAGGCCCAGAGCAGGAAAGGAAGGCAGCTGTGCATGTCTAGATAGCGAGATCGCGTGAGCTAAGGAAGGCTAGGCAGGTGCGACCCCTTCTATATTCTCTCTTGGTTTTGGTTTTTCCTCACCCTCTCCGCCAGGAGCGCGGTAGATATCCTCCGATGACCCGTTAGCTAGGGATTTTTGCACATAACCCTTCTTGGACGCGACGTAAGGCACGCGGCGTAGATACCTAGAGTGTATCGGCGCTATTCTTATGAACCCCAGCTTTGATTTTGTTTAGGGATTTCCAGATGGAAGTCTGGAAAGAGTGGAGTGTCAGTGGAAAGCCACGGAAGGCGCTGAGGCTCAGAAAGTATAAGCAGTGGGGCTTTTTGGGCCCTGGCCATGCCAACTGCCGACGGAACTCCGACTTCCGACAGAACTCTGACATGTGTTTAGAGAAGAAAGCAGCTGAGTGCTCAGAGAAGGAAGCTGCTGAGAGTTCCAAATATGCTTCGCGCCACAGCGGCGTGCACTTTTTCGACACCTCAACTTCCAAAAGCGTTCCGAACATGAGGTGTTTTGTAGCTCCAAAATGTGCTTGGCCACAACTTGTGCAATTTTTGACCTCTCATCTCCCCAGATGGCTCCGCACCCGCTGCTTGAGCGAGCCTGCATTTTGACCCCGCGGAGCCATGAAACATTGGAAAAACACAGTGTTTCGCGACTTTCCTATCTTTTCGCGCACCTGCATCTTCTCTCTTCTGAATTTCTCCTGTCTGATCTTCTCTCTTCTGCCTTTCTCCCTGTCGGAACTTCTCTCTTCTGTTCCTCCTTCCATCTTCTTCGATTACACATGAAGGGGATGGGAAGTTAAGAGCCCACCATCCCTAGTTTTGGATGATTCTGTATATACTGCAAATATATATATATATATATATCATAAAAAGAATGCAAGGCGTGCGCATCCCTGTTCACCATACATGTATGTCCTTCCATCATCAGTATTGTTGATAGGTGAGGTTGACGCACGCGATTCATTGTATATACTGTGAGCAAAACAAGAAATTATACATGTACAGAACTATATATATATATGTACGTATCGTGCAGTGGACGGAATACACTGAGCTAGGCCGCAAGCGCTAGCTTCTCTGGGCCGAGGGAAAAATACATATCTTTCTCTATATATGTATATTTATATATTTGTATTTATATATATATGTATATTTATATTTGTATATATACATGCATGCATGCATACCTACATATAACATGCATGCATGCATGCATGCATGCATACATGCATACATCGATGCAAAGATACATAGATACATAGATACATAGATACATAGGTACATGCATGCATGCATGCATGCATACATACATACATACACACATACATAAACACATACATACACACATACATACACACACATACACACATAGAATCACACACACTCTAAAAAATGTATGTACTTTTTTGGCTATGTATACACAATTTATATATCATCATTCTGGCCGTACTCTCCAATAACATTCCCGACTTGGACTAGATACCGACGTCGTCGGCGCAGGCGACACCGCCTTACCGTGGACGGAGATGGTCAAGGTGCCGAGCTGACTGAGATTCTGGGTCCAGTCCTGCACTTCAGTGCGGCTGTTTAGGCCTATTCCTTGCAGATTTGATTGGCCCTGCGCAGTGAACAAAGAGGAAGCCGTTTATGCAGACATAATTTTTTGGGTTGGCCTTTTACCCAAAGAAATGCCATTGATTGACTCCGTGCATGGAAGGAGGGACGGAAACCTTCCACATCTTCATGTCCCCTGCCATCGAAAGATAGCAAAACCCGTGTGGGAACAGCCTTTCATACACGCAGTTGAATGCAGGATATCAAATTCGACGGCATCCCACATGAGGACCCAGCACTTTCGCAAGGGCAATTTGGTGGTTCAATCGTTTATCATCACATCCCTATGAAAGGACGGTGCCTCTTCATCCTTTTCACAAACTGCTGGACCATCCCGACCTCACCATGGTTTGCATGAGAGTTTGGAATACAAGGTATGGCAAGGTATGGCAAGGTATGGCAAGGTATGTCAATGTAATTTACAGACTTGCATATGTATATGTTCGGTGACTTCTCGGCAGGAGATTTGCTACGATCGGGCAAAAAAGCTCCGGTCCTTTGAGGACCGGATCTTTGTCGTAGACCTGATGAGAGAGGAGGCGCGTCCAAGATCTGCTGTTGGTAATGCAAACATCGGTATAATACGAACGAAATACTCTAACCAGGTACAACCACATGGTTGTATGTATATATATCTATGTATGGAAACACATATATATATACATATAATTATATTGCTAAAAGGGACTAGATGGGAGACCATGTGTATATAGGTAGTCATGTGAGCGTTACATCCATGTGCTCGGACATGCCATAACACGTGGCTCAAGATCCNTGCTAAAAGGGACTAGATGGGAGACCATGTGTATATAGGTAGTCATGTGAGCGTTACATCCATGTGCTCGGACATGCCATAACACGTGGCTCAAGATCCCATCGCAAAAGGCATAAAAGGCGTGTTGTCCGCATGGGCATGTTCTTGCACTTCAGTGGCTTTCAGTAACTAGACATTCCAGCTTGGTACGACCGGGACAAGGTCAAATTTGTTCACANGGCGTGTTGTCCGCATGGGCATGTTCTTGCACTTCAGTGGCTTTCAGTAACTAGACATTCCAGCTTGGTACGACCGGGACAAGGTCAAATTTGTTCACAGGTTATCAGCCGTAGTGCTCTGTACCCCCACCGGGGGAGGAGTGTCTACGAGCTGTTGGTCACTTGGGGGAAATTGATCTTTGACGTAAAGGACGAGATCTACCCTACATCGCAAAGATGCAAGGCAGCAGCGGTGACACTCAATACACCTTTGATGGCAACATTGNAGGACGAGATCTACCCTACATCGCAAAGATGCAAGGCAGCAGCGGTGACACTCAATACACCTTTGATGGCAACATTGCAGCGCCAGCTGAGGGAGCTTCGCAATCCTCACCTGGTACTGCTGATAGTGGGTCGAAATCAACAATGTCAGGATGGAACATACCTGGACAGAGAAGGACTTCAGCGAGATCACATGCTAGCACCCCGAGATCAACGAGAAGTGGCGCCCGGAGTGGAACGAGAAATACAAGTGGGAGCCACCGATCACTGAGAAGGCCTACTACACGAGCACCAGATACCCCGAGGGCAATTGAAGACAGGAATGACAGGTCAAGGGGCACTGGTCGTAGTAAAAGGAGGACAACAGAAGCAAGTGAGAATAGAAATCCCAATTCCATCATCATTGAACTCAGAGAACAATGTCAAGGATTACAAGAAAGACTGTCACAGATGGAATCATATGCAGCATCGAGAGATCAACTCATCAAGGACCTCGAAATCAAATTCACAGATTATCTTCGGGATTATCATCAGAATGTGAATGATGAAGTGAACTCTCTCAACCAACGGTTATCCTATTCAGCTGATGAAATCACTGAATATCAGGCAGAACTCATGGTAGCAGCTAGAGAAGATAAAGGTGCCGTAATGCGTATCCAAGAACTCGAACGCCGAGGTGCCATTATGGAGAGCGGTGCCATGAGGATCTACCAACGAGGCATGGAGATCCAAGAGGAGTACAAGGATGAGGTACATCATCTTCAAGGACTGCTGAGGAATACAGAGACTAGACTACAGCAAACACAACACGATAGCGAATATGCCAGTTCTGTAGCCAGTAGATTGTACTCCGATGGTCAAGAGATGCAAGTCAACTTTGAGAATTCCATCATGGAATATCGAAGACAATCGGACATTGTATTGCACTCCCATGCTCACGACGAACTCAAGCATCAACATGGTCAGTTAGAGAATCAGGAACTAATGTTAGAGAGGAATGCTCTTCATGAGGCATTGGATCATTCCCATAAACAGGCTGAGCTGTATGAGATGAGCATGGAACAAATCACTAAGGAATCACGTAGGAAGGTACATGAGGCAAATCAAGCCAAAGCCGAAAGTGATCTACGTCTCAAGAACACGGAACACGACGTGATGAAGCGAGTGGAAGCCATCAAGAATGCCGAGACAGAGGTCATTGCCAAGTTGCGGATGGAGTCGAGTATCAATGTGAGCACTCGGGCTCGGATGGAGCAGTACGAGGCATGTACGAGAACGAACGTACTCTTACTGACGAGCTCAAGGCTGAACTCAAGATCAAGGACTCTCAACTCCGCAAAGCCATACAAGATGACCCTTCGGTCAGCGACCGTGGTCCTAATCATGCTATTGTTGAACATCTTGAAAGTAAGACTGAAATAGCACAGATTAGGGCTCAAGATTTGNTCCTAATCATGCTATTGTTGAACATCTTGAAAGTAAGACTGAAATAGCACAGATTAGGGCTCAAGATTTGGTCTCTGAAGTTGGTGAATACATGGAACAAAACATACAGTTGAAGGATGAAATGCGTGAAATCCCAAGATTCGGTTCAGACTTGACGTTGAATACTGAGGTTAAGTCACTTAAACATGCCCTTGAGGTCGAAAGGAAGGAGAAACTTGCACTTGGTGCACAGCAGTATGAGAAGTCATGTCAATTCTTAGGCGAACTTCAAGATAAAGATGTCACAATCAAATTGAGGGACGCTGAGATCAATGACATGAGACGAGAAACTGCTCATTTGAAGTTATGTTTGTCTGAACATACTTCAGCATCATCTGCAGGTATCGCCCCAAACGATGTGCGCATTGTGACACTTGAGAATGAGGTCCAAGCTGCACATTTGGAGATGAACACCTTGAGAGCGTGGAACCGACAACTTGATGACGCGTACAACGAGGAGGCGAACGTAGCAGCTCAGTATGCATCTGCATCAACACAACCAAGGACTCCACATCTTCAACAGACCGGCTCCAACCTCCCACCGGGAGATGGGCACAGGTCTATGGGAGATCGTCCATCTGGGTTCAACCTCCCACCGGGAGATGGATCCACCAGAAGTCTACGACCCGGAGGAGATCCACCTGGGGATGATCCACCTGATGATGGTCCACCTGGTTTACCTTCTATTCGAAGTACTACTGTTCCTGATGACGCATCATCCTTCACTGCTGCGACAAACATTGAACCACCAAGAGTTTCAAGAAGGGAAGCCGACAAAGTTTACGTCAGCCCATGGCCCAAACATCAAAACTTAGGTGTTTGGACTTCTGATCTCATCAAGGGAGTATGCCTTGCGGCCAATGATGGTGACAGAGCCGCGTGGGAGGCATGGTTACAACCAGCTCTACAACCTGATCCCGATCTGGACGCACTCAACGATAGCAACGGTCAACGATATCAATCCATTGATGCCAAGCTTTCCATCGCATTATCCAATGTGATCACTCAAGCTGGTGATGTGGCGCGTCACGTTGCTACCAAATTGCGTCTGAGAACTCAAGCCAATAGCCGACGTGGGACATTCGTAATGGGTCGTGAAATTCTTGCCATGATCCTGAATCACTTCCGAACACCAGGTCAACGAGAGACTACATTCACCATGGAACATATTGTTCGTGCTCAATACTTGGGCGACTCCAACATTGATGTGTTCTATGAGAAGTGGGTGGAAATGGTCTCCAACATGATGCCGGAAGATGTCCCACCGGATATATGGCTAAGGGATGCCTTGTACAAGAAGATCAGAAACTCACATGCGTTGATGTTTGATATCAAGCAATATGAGTCATGGATGGAGAACGATCCCAGGAAGACTTATCAACACCTACTTGATTGCATCGAAAGATACATTGCACGCATCCGTGAAGATAAGCACGTCGCAGCAAGAGAGAAGTACGCTCGTGACTTCGCTGGTGCAGGCAAACCTGGGACACCGGCTCCTGCAACTCCGAATCCCAAAGCTGACGCCAAAGCTAAGCCGAAAGCAAAGGCAAAGGAGAAAGCTGCGGCTGCTCCAAAAGCCAAAGCTAAGGCTGAAGCTGCTCCTGTATTACCTTCTCCACAACCGAAACAACATGCCAAAGGAAAAGGGAAAGGTAAAGATCGTGGGAAGTCGAAGTCGAGAAGTGCCAGTCCTCGTGATAAGAAGAAGATCCCATGTCATTTCCACTTCGTCAAGAACTCATGCAGAAAAGGGAACGAATGCGAATATAGCCATGATCAGAAAGTTTTCGACGCAAGTAAGACTGGTGGTAAAGGCAAGGGGAAAGGTAACGGAAAGGATTCCAGAAGCCAATCTCCTGCCAATAGACCAAAGAAGATAGATGAGCCATGTTGGCATTGGGCAAAGGGTAAGTGTCGCTATGGGGATAAGTGCAATCGGAGACATGATCCTCATCTTTTCAACACTGCCCCGAATGCCAACGCATCTTCTTCTACGGCAACTCCGGCATTGCTACACGATGATAGTGATGACGAAATTCCAGTCTTCAAGGTTGCATCAGCACAGAAGAAGAAGAAAGTTTCCTTTGACATGAATGCCAACGAGTTCTGTACCTACGAAAAGTCGGACTTTGTAAAATGTACCAAGACCTCACAGACAGGATCGAAAGCACATGGCAAGATGGGTAAGTCCACTGAGCAGATCAGAAAAGACGAACATTGGGCTTACTCATGTCGCCTTGCTGCAAGTCGAGGTAAAGCTATGGCTATCATCATGGATGAGATAGGTGAATATCGTGATGTTGATGAAGTGTTGGTCATTATTGGCCCAACCTTGGACATAAAGATCAAAATGGAGATGGAGGACGATGATCCAGTCCGGGAAGTCTTCGTTGAGAACTATGTTCAACATGTTGTTGGTCGATATGGCAAGCGCGGAAACATCATGTGTATCACTGTTCCGGTTGAAGAGCGAGATAAGAAATTCATCATGGATTCTGGGAGCGGACATGATCTCATTTCCATCAAGAAGATTGACCGTATGGATCTGTCAACATATGATGACGAAGTAGTCAATTTCCACACGGCCAACGGAGTCACGAGTTCCACGAAGAGGTCGGACATCGAGTTCAGGGCATTTGGTGAACCTGCACAGATGCATGTACTTGATGATACACCTTCTGTGCTCTCCATGGGGAAACGATGCCTAGACCTTGGTTACTCATTCGCGTGGCCAGCTGGGAAGGACCCATACATGATTGATTGCAATGGCAACATCATTGAAATGACCGTGAAGGACTACATTCCCTACATGAACCTTGATCAGGAGAAGAAGACTGGGAATAAGAAGAAAGTCGAGAGGATTCTGGAGATCATTTCCGACGATTGTTCAACCTCTGAAGGAGAGAACATGCTGGTGATTGATGGTGAAAGTGGTGACGAACTGGAGGATCTTACTGACAGCGTCAGTGATCCAAAGGGGTTGTCATCCAAGGAGAAGAGAACAACGAAGAAGAAGAAGAAGTTTCGTCATCATCATGAAGCGGCAGTCGGAAGTGATGCTGAAGAAGATGAACCGATGCCTTACCACGCCGAGGATGATATTGACGACTATGCCGAGTTCGATGACGAGGATGAACGAGGATATAGTCCCAGTGTCGGTCCTGATGATGATGATGTTGATCATGACATCGAGATTGAAGAGGAACGTGAAGGAGACAGAAATGAGGATGACGAAGACATCATCGACGTCGATGAGGAAGACGGGAGTGTTCGATTGAGTAAGAGGGGTACACTGAAGAATGAAGCTCGTTCTAAGACACATCTTCTTACTCATCGGTACAAGAACCCTTATTGTGAATCATGTGTAAGAGCCAAGATGAAGCACAGGAAGACATTCCGAGGGGCCTTTCAACGTAAACTCACAAAATTTGGGGACCTTGTCACTTTCGACTACGTCGACAACCGTAGGATTGTTGAACAGGACTATGGTGATGAGAAGACTATCTTTGTCATTCGTGATAGGTATACTGGCATGTTGCAAGCATACCCATCTGCAAGAAAGGATACTGATGCTGTGATTCGGGCTGTGAAACAGTTTATGGGGCGAAGGAAGATTCGAGAAGCATATTCAGATGACGCACCCCAATTTGAGAAGGCAATGAAAGCATTGAAGATCCCCATCGATACCTCATTAGCCGGAAAGACCAAGCACAATTCACTTGCTGAGAGGACTAACCAATTTGTGTTAGTGGCTACCACTACATGCATGTTAGAGGCAGGTATCCCACCGTGCTTCTGGATGTACGCAATCAAATGTGTTAGTCATCTCTTGAACATCGAACCAAATGATGAAGAAGTGAGTGCGTGGTGTAAGTTACATGGAGAAGAATTCAAGGGAAAACTGATTCCTTTCGGTGCATCGTGACAGAGAACAAAAACACAAGTTTGATCCTATGGGTATCCCAGGGGTATTTGCCGGATATTCCTTGGGACCCGGACTCCATTGGTCTAGGAAGTACAGAGTTTGGGCATTATGTGATTGGTCAAAACAAAGCTTGGCATATGATGCTGAGAAACCAATCCGTAAACTGAGAACTCCCCACTACACGGAAAGAGTTGAGCTAAAAGAGCCCTTGGAATTCTCATGTAAACTTGGATATGAAAAGATCAATGTGACCATCGAGGGATTGAAAGAGAAGGATCGTCTTGAAGGTAGTGCTGAGAGAACTCCACCTCCCATTGACGATCAAGATGATGACAATGATGGAGATGAAGACGGAGATGGAGATGGACGACCCCCATCCAAGAAGATCCCTCAGAAAGGTATCGAAGGAGAACCTTCATTGGATGACATTGAGAAGGAGATGTTTCCTGGGGAAGAACCAGTTCGACCAGGACCACCGGGAATTGACAAGCCAGCTCATCCAGACCTGAAGATCCCCGAAGGAGGACCTGAACACTACTCCGTGGGAAAAGCTGGTGATGGTATTGTATACCTTAACGATGATGGTGAGTGGGTGAAAATCAATTCACGAGGTCATCCATATCGCATTGACGAACGAGGATTCCGTCGCATTTCGGGTACTCCAAGGCCATCCAGATATACTCCGACCGAATGGCAGAAGATGGCACCAGATGTGAGGAAAGGAATTGCTAAAGCTGAGGAGAAGAAAGCTGAGGCCGAATTGGAGAGAAAGAAAAGCGAAGCGAGAATCAAGGAGAGTGAAGATCGAAAGAAAGCCAAGGGGAAGAAGAAGGCAGAGAAAGAAGAGAAGAGATCTTCAGGATCCGGAAAGAAGAGGGATGACCATCCAGCAAGTGTGGCCAAGTCACAAGATCACGTATGTCGTGGGAAAGTGTTTCAGTATGGCAGGAAGCATCTTACTCCCACCGGGAGTGGTGCATCGGTCATGTCTGATTCATCTGACACTGACGTTCCTGCCGACGATGATTTCATTGTGGAGTGGGATGAGTGGTCTGAAGTGGAGAACGGAAGAGGACCAAAGGCCACTTGGTATGATGCACATGCTTATGACTTTACACAAGGGAAGGTAGTCACCCCAGCAGCGCTGGATGGCTCCGGAACTTGTAATCATACCCATGTTCAATCTGACAATATTCATTCCTTTCCATGTATGCCATGTATCAATCAAGTTGATGATCATCGTGGAAAGAATTCCAATGATACAAATGGCATTAACATCAACAAGATCTTCAATACTGCTGTATCAAGACCTGTTGGTAGAAAAGAAATGATGGAAAATGAAGATGCCAGAAAATCTATGAGAAAGGAATGGTTAGGTCAGCATGCCGCTGGAGTATATGACTTTAACATTGTTCGAGAATATGATGATGTTGTCCAAGAGGCCAAGAGAGAGGGTAAGGAAGTACATATGGCTAGAGTCCATGGCATATGTGTGGAAAAGAATTTNTCCTCAAGGACATCCAACCCGCAAATTCAAAGGACGTGGAGTGCTGCTCGGCAATCAGGTGAAGAATCAGTTTTGGGAAGCAGCATTCTTTCAGGACCTTGGGAATTCGCCTGCGACTTTTGAGGCGTCGCGTTGGGCTGATTTTTATGGATGTCTACCTGGACATGGGGTTNCCTGCGACTTTTGAGGCGTCGCGTTGGGCTGATTTTTATGGATGTCTACCTGGACATGGGGTTAAGCTAGCAGATGCTATCCAAGCTTATATCCAAGCTATCTTGACAGGCCCACCATGTTGGGTAGAATTGCCCGAAGATGCATGGCCAGATGATATCGATTTCCGTAAGTTCCGAAGACCTGTGGTGAGATTAGTCAAAGCCTTATATGGTCATCCTGATTCAGGAACAATGTGGGAACAACATTGTGATCAGAAAGTACGGGAATTGGATTTCGTTCCAGTAGGAGAAGAATGGCCATCAATGTATTTTCACAAGAAGCTTCAACTTCTNAACATTGTGATCAGAAAGTACGGGAATTGGATTTCGTTCCAGTAGGAGAAGAATGGCCATCAATGTATTTTCACAAGAAGCTTCAACTTCTGTTAGTAATCTATGTAGATGACTTGAAACTGGCTGGACCGGAAGAGAACCTTTCAAAGGGTTGGGAGATGCTGCGCTCTAAACTGAACATTGAGCCCGAGACTGACTTAGGCTTGTACTTGGGATGTGTGTTGAGCAAAGGATCTGCTAAACTCAATGATGGTACCCCGGTTTCGACTATGACCTACGACATGGAAGGTTTGTTGAAGTTGTCAGTGGAACGTTATCTTGAAATTGTAGGAAAGGACACCAAACTCAAACATGTGTCAACACCAAGTCTCCCTGAAGAGACGAAGAAGCATAAATCAAGAGCACCATGTCCTGGCAATCCCAAAAACAAAGTTTCATGCCCATGGTGCACCCACGAGTTCGATCCAGATGCTCCTAAGTTTGACCAACTGGGTACATCGGGGGAAGACGTCTCCACCGGTGAATCTGCAAGAGGTGCTTTGGCACCACATGCTGCCAGCGTACTCATGAAGCTGCTGTACGCTGCCAGGATCGCTCGTTTCGACTTGCTCAGGTCTATAAATTCCCTGGCCAGGAATGTGACTAAATGGACAGTCGAAGATGATGCAAAATTGTATCACCTAATGTGTTATGTAAACNTTCGACTTGCTCAGGTCTATAAATTCCCTGGCCAGGAATGTGACTAAATGGACAGTCGAAGATGATGCAAAATTGTATCACCTAATGTGTTATGTAAACTCCAGTTTGACCAAACGAATGACAGGTTGGGTTGGAGACAAATTTTCAGATCTCTCATTATCTCTGTTTGCAGATGCAGATTTCGCAGGGTGTGCACAATCATTGCGATCCACTTCTGGGTCTCATATGCACATACAGGGTCATCATACCCGCTTTCCATTGTCCGGAGGCAGCAAACGACAGGGCTGCGTAAGCCATTCCACTCCTGAAGCGGAAATAGTAGCAGCCGACACTACCCTTCGNGTCCGGAGGCAGCAAACGACAGGGCTGCGTAAGCCATTCCACTCCTGAAGCGGAAATAGTAGCAGCCGACACTACCCTTCGAACTATGGGATTACCTGCCATGAGTATTTGGGAGACACTCACGGGGAAATCGCCCAAATTATTGTTTCATGAT
>BGPT01001369.1:20032-35581 GCA_003297045.1 Symbiodinium sp. clade C Y103
GAGACACAGTGGGAGACAAAGTGGGAGACAAAGTGGGAGACAAAGTGGGAGACAAGGTGGGAGACAAGGCCGCATCCATGTCGTGACAAGATCTCACAGGGCACTGGGAGACAAAGTGGGAAACAAAGTGGGAGACAAGGTGGGAGACAAGGCCGCATCCAACAGCACTGTTCTAGAGTGTCTCGTGATCCTCCGTCTCTGGGAGACAGAGTGGGAGACAAGGTGGGAGACAAGGTGGGAGACAAGGTGGAAGACAAGGTCAAAATCATCTCGTGACAGGATCCAATTCTTGAAAGCCCACTAGAACCCCAACAGACAAGCTGTTTGGGGAAAAATCACTTCAAGCCACCATCCAGAAATTTTTGCTCGATTATAAAAGTGTCCTCTCCATTTATAAGGGTGAATCCCATGCCAATGACTTGATCCGTAGCCTCAGGCGTGGTAGGTGACGCTGTCGAACTCGATGAGATTCGTCGGACCTTCAGAATCTTCGCTAACGGATCAGCCATGATCAGCCATAAACATCCCAAAACACATGGCAAATACCGGCAAATCAAGGATACTTCATGAATTTTGGTGATATTTGGAGATATTTGGAACGTGTCCAAACCACCAATCTGATTTCCTGTCGTTTGCAGGGGATGCCACAGGAAGTTGAACCTCAACCATCTCATAATCTGGTACCCATGAAAACAGGACAACCAGCCCAGCCAGCCAAGCCTTATTCACAGGAGTGTGGAGAACGAACTCCTGAGTCTTGCGGCTCCCATTGTTTTTTGTTTCAATCTGGCTGCCCATGGCTCAACGGGTTCTTGCCTGCTCTCCCACTATCTATCTTGGCCCACTATCGAATCAATCCCAAGCCATGCGTCTGGGTGTCCACCCTCCAACAAGTCAGACATTCAATCCACTTGTTCATGCAGCACACCAGAGAATTTTGCGATGAGCGCATGCCCTTCAAAAATGCCATTACCCGCACTCCCCAAAAAAAATACCAACAGAAACGCCACGCTCTCCCGCGAAGCATTGGAGTGGAAATAATACCCATGGCCAGCCCGGTGATGCAAAGTGGTTTGGTGGGCATTTGTTGAAGTAAACCATATTTGAAAACTCAGCATTCGAACAAAAATCCAAATGTCAACGAACCTCAAACGACGTTTACCTCTTTGACATCAACCAATGCACATGAGCACTCATAATTTGAACATCATAGTTGTTAGTACAAATGGCAAACCAACCACCAAACAACCAGACAAACAAACGCGTAAACAAACAAACAAACAAACAGACAAACAAACAAACAAACAAACAAAAACGAAAACCGAAAAACAAACCAAACAAAAAACAAAAATGGAGAAAAAAAGGAAATCCGCCCGCGCCGAAGGTGCGGAGGCGTGGTAGTTTAGCAGTCGATGCAACGGTTCAACCGATCTGTCCGGTGGTACAGCTTTAGCAGAGGGGCCTCATCCTCATCTGGTGGCAAGTCCTTGGGAGTCACCACGACAGCGCCACCCTTCTTAGCCTCCGCAGGGTCATGGCGAATGAGGTCCCAACGAAAACGTGTGTCAGGTTCTTCTTCCGACATGAGAAATCATATGAAATCATGATGTGCCAAACAATACTCCAAATCCGAATCCCACAGAAAACGAGTTTACAATTTGGGGTATGGACATACCATGCTAGACCAGAAGCATCAGCATCTGGGAAAAATTGTTTCTTTCGAAGGCCTTGGAATTCTGAGTGCGCAGTCAATTTATCTTAATTTAGTGCCAGCATGAAACACACAACAGATTCATCTAATTGCTTCTTTAGCAACTGCAGGAATTCGGAAGAATCAAGTCAACCTGAGAAAGTAGTTCAAGTACAGTGATTCAAGTGGTTTTCATTTAGGGTATCTTGGATTATTACAATCCCTTCCACCTAATAGTACACACCCAGAAACCATGCTTTCCTCATTTCGTGCGTAAAGGTTGCCGCCGACACCTTGAACTGGCAATTTTACCTCAGTTTTTGCCGATCGAACCTCATTTCGTGCGGGAAGGGTTGCTCCGGGACACGTGAAATCGCAATTTTACCTTAGTTTTAGACGATCGAACCTCATTTCGTGCGTGAAGGGTCGCCCCGGCACAAGTCAAATCGCAATTTTACCTCAATTTTTGACGATCGAACCTCATTTCGTGCGAAAGGGTTGACGTTTCCTGACGGCTCGTCGGCACTGCCCGCGGCCTAAAAATGAGAAAGAAAAAGAAGGAGAGAGAGAGAGAGAGAGAAAGGGGAGAGAGAGAGAAAAAGAGAGAGAGAGAGAGAAAGAGAGAGAGAGAGAGGGAGAGAGAGAGAGAGAGAGAAAGGGAGAGAGAGAGAGAGAGAAAGAGAGAGAGAGAGAGAGAATGTGAAGATGTGAAGATGTGAAGATGTGAAGATGTGAAAATGTGAAAATGTGAAGATGTGGAGATGTGAAGATGTGAAGATGTGAAGATGTGAGGATGTGAAGATGTGAGGATGTGAAGATATGAAGATGTGAAGATGTGAAGATGTGAAGATGTGAAGATGTGAGGATGTGAGGATGTGAAGATGTCAAGATGTGAAGATGTGAGTATGCGAAGATGTGTGAGGATGTGAAGATGTGAGGATGTGAAGATGTGAAGATGTGAGGATATGAAGATGTGAGTATGTGAAGATGTATGGCAGACCCCCACTTTTAGAAAAACCCTTCGCTCAGACGCTCTCGGGAAAAAATGTCAATTTTCGCTGGCTATAAATTCCATTCATGAGTAACATTTGAAACTATCAAAATGGTGTACCAACTGTACCTATTCTTGGTATATGCATTGTATAATTGCCCATGATGTCAAAATATCAAGCCACAGTTTCTAGCAGCACTACCCTTACGCCAGGGATTCTCCAGACCTCGGGTCGCAAAGCTTTCACACCATCAGAAATGAGACACGCTTCCTGGCAAGAAACCGACACGCCCGGAATGGTTTGATCCGGAGGGCCATACAAACTTTTTGTATATGTGTTGGTCAATATATAGTCAAAACGAATGTGGTTTGCTAACCCAAGATGCTAATATGGGTTGGTAACATTGTTTCAAAGGACATTGGACGGTGCCAAATGTTCTGCACGTCCATTAAGACTCATCCTCCTTTTGAAGGCCCCCACGATGAAAAAGTCCAATACATTCAATCAGCGCAATCAGCGTTTCTGCGGCCCTATTTAAACATCAGGGGGATGTGGTTGGATGCCACTAGAATCTGATAGATAAGCTGTAACTTGCCAAGGGTTCCAAGCGTGTGAAATCAAGTGGTAACTTGGCAAGGGTTACAGGAGGGTGAAGTTTAGTGAACCATTGGCGATGGGCACACGCAAAAATATACACAATATCTTGCAGAAATCTGTTGTCCTCTAAATCCTCAACTTGGTCATCCTGGCCCCCACCCATTCGGCCAAAATGGAAAGTCCATACAGACCCAACTTTGCACAAACCCTCAAACCCCCGCATCATGCGGCGTGGAAAGGACCCAATTTGTCACGATGATGGTGGGTACCAAAAATGGAACAGTTCTATCATGTCTCGGGGTGCAATTGGGGCTGCTTATACCCATGGTAATCACCTTCATAAGTTGGGATCTAACCCCTGTATTTCATCCAGCTTTGCAACCGAACAACAGGTTCCAGGGCTCGGGGTTCCACCGTTCCGGGTTCCTGTTCCGGTTTTGGGTTCGGCAACTGTACGACGAGCCATCTTAGACCCAGAGGTTGCAACTCTACAGTTTGGAATTATGGCCATACACCCATGTATTATTGAGTTCAACTGCGACCCGAAGTCTGTGGTTTTTACAACCGAAACAGAAACCAATTCTGACCCATATCCACCAAACCGCGCGCCCCAATGGTACAACGCGTGACGTGACTTGATTCACCATGCCGAAGCAGCCTCGCAGACCCACACTGTAGGGTTTCCTTGCGGCAAACTACGAAAAAAATCAAAATCAAAATAGTCCTTCCCGTCCCGGAAAGCCGATTGTCAGGAATCGCCCAGTGATTGGATGAAGTGGCTGTTTGGGTTGATGGCTTGTGGGTAATACCCCCATAGTGACAAACCCTTTCAAACCTTGGGATTGGAACTACCAACCCAAGCCAACAGTTGTGATCACTGGCTGAGATGATGATTGTGGGATTGGTATCACCCCATCTAGGCACACCTGCTACTGCTATATCTAGGTTTTTGCAATCCTTTTTGATGGTCCTCAAGGCAGTCTCTTTTCTCAGCCAAGAGACGCCCTGTCAGCTTCTCCTGCTCCGCCTTCGCGTTCAATCGAGCAATCTCCTCCTGCTATCAAGGGCAAAAAGGCGTTCCAAGAAGATCCAAAAGAGGATGTAGAGAAAAATCATTGTGATGCATCTTAAAACCATCCAAATCATTGATCGTTTTTCCATGGCGTTGCGAAACACAAAGCCTTGGGTTTCCTCTCCTTCAACCATTCCAACGGTCGGTCCCGCATTTCGCCCCCAACCCCACAGGGGCTTCCTGCCGGCCTCTGCACGGCGTCGAATTAAATGCACCGATGTGGTTGCCAGGGGTGTGCCCACTGCTTTCCAGGTTTGTACTATGCGTCTGCATCCATAAGTTTCTGCGTGTCCAAGTTTGTATGACATAGGATAGATGAAGATAACATAGCTGCTAGAACTTTGAAATTGACAAAGGAAGGATGGACGAATAAGGAGATCTAAAGCATGTGTTTCACCAAACCATTGAATTTGATCCGTTTTGGTGTGAACAGACCCAAATCTGTAGAAGACCATCCAAGTTTGTTGGCACTGCATTTGTACAATGTTCAAGTCAAAAACACAATGACACACTCATGCGCAAGGTTGCTCGGCGCTGAGCGACTGACGGGTGGCCACCTTCCAACTTCGTCCACCACTCCTATGCTGAACCGGCATGGCTGATGGGTTTTCAGGTTGTCAGCATTACATATGTATCTATGCATGTATGTATGCATGTCCGGGCACGTATGTATGTATGTCTGTATGGATGGATGGATGCATAATGCACGCATGCATGCACGTATGTATGTTATGTTATGTAACGTTATGTTATGTTGTGTTGTGTTGTGTTATGTGATGGTATGTTATGTATGCATGTATGTATTTATGTATATGTGGAGGTCTTGTTGCAACCGTGTCTTCGACTAACATAGTGATGGTGGCCACCCTGGATGGATGGGAACCATGTGGTTTTTTCATCCTGGTTTTAAGTAGGTCCACTCTACTGGCCATGTTTCGTTCAGGTTGACCATGGCTGGACATCAACTGGCCTTCAAGCAGCCGCAGAAGCAGTCCATTGCGCTGCAAACGAAATGCCTATGATTGAGCGGCAAGGAGCTGTCAACACTACAAATGCACTCCCGTATCATGGCATATTTCATGTTGATAGACCAGTTTTTGCAGATCAAGATTGAAATCACAAGGTTGATGGTTGGCATTGGAATCACCAAAATGGCAAGGAAATCTGAAGTGATGCTCGGAGTGACATCCCGCTTATTTCCATCGCCGATCCGTTGATGGCTTTGTTCCTTGAAGAAAAACGCTTCAAGGTTGAAGAAACGGCAGCTGATGGTACTTGATGGCCCATCCCAGTTGGCAAGTGGTTTACAATCCCAGTAATAGAACTGGATCGTTCCTACTTACCCTACTTATGACTGGGGCTAGACTCGCTAGACATGCATTAATTGCCGTTGTGGATTGAGTGAGTCACATTGATAGATATCCTGCCACAGAGATATTGCCAAATATCAAGGAACTTGCAACCAGCTGCACAAGAAATAACAGTGCACGGAATGAGTCGGAATGAGGCAGCCTTTTTGAACCCAGGCTGTAGCGACTCTGCAAGCAAACACCAACCTTCATGGCCTAAGGGACAAATTTTGCACTGGCGACATGCACTCATGTTCCTGACCCCGGATAGGTGAAATTCAATTCCAGATTGGTCAAGGGCGAATCAAACGAAAGGAGCACAAGCTGCCAGCATCTTTCCTTCCTCCGTTGCTCTTCCCATGAGAAGTGATTCTTATGTGCTGGTTGGATCTGTCGACATGTCTCATATCGGGTCATGTGTTCAGCTGGGATCTGGATATGCTTCCAGACTGGCTATGGTGGAAATTTCAGGATTGACAAAAATGACTATGCTTTCGTGGGTCATGTTCATCATGATTCATGCATCATCAAAAAGAAACACTCAATCATGATAAAATGCTCTTAGACATCCACGCTGAGGTCAGAGCTGTGGTCAGCACTGAAGCAACCTGCAAAACAGTCTTCAAATTTCAAATGGACAAACATCCGTGTGTCAAAACTGTTGGACCAACGCCCCCAATGAAGTGTGCCCATGATTAGACTTACCCTCTCCTAAATTCCTAGAATATAGAACCTGAAAATCACCAAATTTTAGCGGAAAGTACTCTGCCAACCCCTCTTTGGCAAAGTCTTTGTGCGGAAAGGTGTGCCATCATGATCATCATGGTTCAAACGCTCTGATCCGCCCAATCCCCGCAGCTCTGTAGAGGGGCCGTTGACCATGTAACATCAACGGCTGGAAAAGGATTTGCAAGAGAAGTCAAGCGGCTATCCAACCCAACCAATGCAAATTCAATCCGCTGATGCACCTGTACAAGATACGTAACATATCTACGTATATGTATATATATATATATATATACGTACATAACATACCATGCCATACCATAACATACATAGTACATACAGGCCAAAAAAACATATGTACTGAACAATGTATCAAACATCTCACCAGAATCCCAAGATGTTGCCACATCATCTGACACGAAAACGCCTGGGACTGGGACCGTGGCGTTTCCTTCGCCTCAACGTGGCTATTGGATTGGTCTAACAAGTTGTTTATCCAGCTGAGTGATTGATGCGGGCATATGTATTATATACATATATATATATATGTAAATAAACGGAACATTTATATGTATATATATATAGTATATACATATGATATACACATTAATACACATTATGTAGTAACTTATTAGCTTATATGCATTTATAAACTTTATAAACTATGGATATAGAAAATGTGTTCATGTTCTGAAGTGTTTGTATCTCGATAATCATCCATGTCGGTTCATTTACCGAGATATTTGCCACAGACATCACCCGAGCCCTGTAAAGTGAAGCAATGCTCTGACAGCTTTGCGTTTGCTAGGCCTCTGCTTAGATTTGGGAAGCAAAAACATTCCTGTCATGAACACTAACAAAGAACCTAATCTTACGATGTTGGCACCAAGACAACTTCTGTAAATCTGTGTTTTGATAAAAAGGTAAACAAATGCAAAAACGAGGGAAATTTGAAAAAACAACAACAAAATGATTCCAGGATTGGAGGGAAAAGCAGGAAAAAAACAGGAATTAAAAAGGAACATGAAACAAGGAAATTGAAACAAACACGACGTAGACTACACTGATCACACGCACTGCAAGACAAGTAAGCACACTCACTGCATGCAAGTACTCCATCATTGTAGCAGATGGCTCACGAAGGAAAAGTGAGGTTGCCATCACTGAGGTTTCAGAGGAGCCGCTCCGATGCTCAATGCCGGAACTGCAAGCCATAATGTCGTTACATCATACTGCTCCCTTATCGCTTCCATTTCAACAACCCATGTGCTACCTATTATTTTTTGAACTATTTTCTGACAACCCATGTTCTACCCATGTTTATCTTGAAGGACTTTTGGAAAACCCTTTTTTGACCCATGTTTGACCCATTTTCAAACCATTGGTTTTGCTCTTGTTTGCGATGTTTTGCAATATTCATGTTTTTGGACCAGTTTTGAAACTACTTTGGAGCAATTTCAAAAAAGTCAAAGCTACTCCATGTGTGGTGCGGGGCTCAACCCAGCTGGAAGCAGAGAAGGTTGCTTATTTAAGTCCTACCTAATCCAAGAGGCAACAACCAAATCAGAATGCCACAGTTTCCACTCTTCGTTGCTCAATTTGGTTCCCAACCCACGCATGCAAACTGAAGCAATGCCCTGACAACTTTGCATTTGCCTGGACCTTTGGTTGGATTTCCGAACCCAAAATATTGCTCTCGCTAGCTAGGAACGTACACAACCATCACAGAACCAACAATAAGATCAAAATGCCACTGTTCCCGAAACGCAGCTCAATTTGGTTCCCCTTCACGAATTCAAGCCAGTCCTGCCATTCACTACAAATCTGACAAAGCCATCCCACAACCAAACACAAAATGTAAATGCCACAGTTCCCATTACTTTGTTGATCAACTAGGTTCCCAACCCACCCCTGCAAACTGAAGCAATGCCCTGACAAAGATTGCATGTGCTCAGGTCTTTGATTGGATTTCAACATCAAGAAGCCTGCTCCCAAGAAAGGTCTCAGCAGCAACAGCAACAGTCTCCGTTTCGTCCTGTCCAATTCCAACCTCCTCACACACTCACACACTTTTAAGTGATGCACATCCTCCCCCAACATCTTTCCACAGGAAGTAGTGGAGTCAGCCCTGGGCCGCCACCACCACAAGTCATGCTGAGTCAGCACCAGGGCTGCCCAACAAGACCCACGGAGACGGAGACGAAGAATGTGCATCGACCAATGTGGCATCATCATGGCATGTGCATGTGTGTGTGTGATTCAAGATTTTTGCGCTACAGCAGTTCACCGAAATAAAATCAAAAACAAACATGCCAATTGCAGTTGAATAAAGCCAATGTTGAATCTCAGTCTGTTCACCTGACAGGTGATTCACACTTAGTTGCCAACAACACATGCAGTAGTGTCTTATTTGGATGATTTGTTGAATCCACAGAAGTCTGGCTTGGCTTTCACCGGCCAGTTTAGCGGTTCTACCAATTGGTTTGACTGAATCCAACCCCTCGAAACTGCAAGATGATTGGATGTGTTTTCTACAGGGCCAGTCTACATCTGCAGCTGCGAGGCCAAAAAATGATCACCCCAGCTGAGTCCCATGCCACCTGGCTCTGGCCGCTCCATTGCCAGCTTCTTCAAGCTTGGCCACCTCAAAAAGAACCAACCAGTGTGGCAAAAAACAGGGTGCAGGATGATCAGGATGAAAGACTTGTCCAACTGGAAAAGATCAGCTTTAAAATCATCATACAATCACATGAACGTTGCCACTTCCATCTGGCCTCAGCAGAACTCCATTCAGAGGAGATGCTCTTCATTTTCTGTCCAAACCTGAGTGTCTGAGGTGGTGATTCAGTGATACTGTAAGTTTCATGAGCAGGAACAAAAGGTCGCTGGAAAGTGGAATTTCGGGAAACAACAACGGCTACAGCAAGCTACAGCACTGAGGAAATACATCATGGATGAATGAATGCTTGAATCGGCAACACCATGCCAATCACACCATTGCAGAACTCATTGCCCTTCCAGTGTCGGTTCTTTTTCCACTCTGAACGCCCGCACGTTGTGGCGGACTCTGCTTTGCCAGGCTGAGGAGCTCTACAATGACGAGTTTTCGCCACCAGCCAAAGCACAAAACTCGAAACGCAGACTAAACAGAAACAAAACGGGAAAAGTAAACGAAGACTTAAACGGGAAAGGGTTCCTGCAGAGCTCATCATGGGATGATCTTTGTCTCAAGACAGGAATGCTCGATAAACGGATATAAAAGGCATAGCAACCCAGCACTAGTGCCATGATTTGTCACGCTTAGTCCAGCTTGCGCAGCCCAGTCCATGAGATGGCCAAACACAAGGCCAAGCAGCAAGTTGTAACATAGAAAGGCATGGCCGATGCGTGAGTTCCATGCGGCAATGCTTCTGCCGCACGCATCAGCTTTGTGGCGAAGAGTGGCGACATTGCACGGCTCAGGGCGCGACCGGAGTTCGCCCAGCCGTTGACCGTTGCTCGATTCAGACCGACCGAGGCACGGTTCATGAAAACAAAGACGGCAGAGAACATCATGAAGGTCCCAATCATCCCCACAAACTCAGCAAGGCCCAAGATGATGTATCTCCAAACACCATACTTCGGATCAGCATAGAGACTGTAGACCGGGTAAAGGTTGTACGAGATGCTGTTGATCAGAAAGCCCAGCAGAAGAATCTTCAAGAAGCCAAGCTTCTTGACCAAAGGTTGGAGGAAAGTCAGGTGACACAGAACTGGACCCAAACCACCTGAGACTTGGACCAAACTCACTTGCTGTGGGCTGAACCCGAACCCATCCAAAGATTGCGGGTACTGCCACAGCAAAACAACCAAGGTGTTTTGTGCCTCCACCGCTCCGGTTATTCCACAGAATGCGAGGATGACCTGGAGCACAGTCAGTGAATAGCAGCATTTCTTGCCAGCCCGCGTGCCCGTGTCTGCCGTGTCTGCTGTGTCTGCCGTCTCCACACTGTCCGCTTCACTGGAAACCTCAGGATCCTGATCATCTACTTCATGCTTCTTGCCGCATCGGAGTTTGCTTCTGGGCAATGTCTCCTCCAGGTAGATGAAGCCGATGATGCAAACAATGATGGTGAAGACTCCAAACATCAGGTTCGGCAACAAGACAGGATAATGATCAAAGAGTGTTCCGCCAAACAGCTCTGGCGCCCAACGTGCAGGGAAAGCCAAGCCACCCAGGAACGGCCCTACAATGAGGCCCAGGACAAAGCACAGCACCAGAAAACTGAAGGCACGCGCCTCGCAGCTCTTGTCGACCAGTTCTCCCAGGTAGGTGCGAATCACCGCCTGGTTCCCACAGAAAAAGCCATCCAAGGCACGGAACAGGAAGACCGCAGTCAAGGATTGGCCCAGGCCCAGCAAGACAGGCGCAATGGCTGTCCCAGCCATGCCAATGAGAAGGCAAGGCCTCCTGCCGATGGAGTCGGCCACCACGCCCCAGAAAGGTGAGAAAATGATCTCGAAGAAGGAGTAAAGCCCAAGGAGCCATGCAAAGGCAATACTCGCTTCAGGACTAGATGTTTCCTGATTCAGAAACATTGCCACCATCTGGAGTCCGTACGGCATGATCATATTCACGTTCATGCTATCAATGAGCCTCATAGCCCCAATGATCAAGAGTCTCCAATTGAACAAGCGCTTTGCAGCTTTGACCTCTGTCTCTGATTGCGACATGGCTCTCTTCACCTGTGGCCAGAGGCAAGGTCTGCACTGCTTGGGGGCGGAAGTAGGCTTCAGCCAAAACAGCGGCCAAGTCCAGTAGCAAACGTCCAGTGCTTCACATTACCAAAGAAACTACGAATCATTCGTTGGACAGAGAGAGAGAGAGAGAGTGAGTGATTCTTTGATCAAACAAGGTCAAACGAGTATTGATAGTATTGGCAAGAGAATGAGGCATGTCAGGCATGTCAATGGCTGAGGCTCTGTCGAACTGTTTGGTTCAGACGATCAGCATTGAAGAGCCCAGTGCCATCACATCCAGTTCCATCCTGGATGCAGGTAGCAAGACCAGGTAGCAACCAGTGGGACAACATGTAGCAACCAGCCAAGAAATCCAAAGAAATCAAGGAAAATCTAGGAAATCTGGTTGAGACACCGTCGATGTTCTTCATGAAAAGAACCGTCTGTCGGACAATCAAATCTCTGAAGATGTTAGTGATTGCGAAGAACACATGTTCTTTGCTCGAGAAAAAATGTTGCTCATCTTCACGTCGTGCTTCAATGTCAGAAACAACTTCTCCTGCACCCTCCCATCGTTTTGGCAAACTCTCACTGAATGTATTACTCCAATTGTACCGTCAAAAGATGTGGTGCTGTTCATCCGACTCAACTGTGATCGGCAGCACATAATGAACATTCGGCGCCGGTGTGTTTTGTTTTGGAAAACGACAAGTACCACCAGTCGGAGGTCATCTGAGATATCTGGGCACACTAAGATTGGCCAAATAGTCCAGTCACGTCATGTCATCTGTCCATACCGAGTCATACCTGTCATACCAATCTCTTTGGGTTCGCTCGTCCTACCTGGGTGAACCCAATCTGAGGGCCTGGCTAGGAGATCCTCGTCCATACCTGTCACCTGTTTGAAAATGTCCGGTCTTTTCAAGCACCCATCAAATGTGCTTAAATACAGACTACTACACTGAGGTGATCAAAACCGAAATTTTCAGCGGTGTAATGAAGACTCCAAAGGTTTCATTCATGGAAAGTTCAATCTAGTAAATCTAGTTTATGTCATATGTCTTTTCTTACTGACAACAAAGAAGCAGAGGAGTAAGATAAGAAAGCTCAGAATGGATGGATAAGATAAGGCATACGCAAGTGGGCATGTTCAGAGCAAACATGACGTCGAAAGCAAATGGAGCCAACTGGTGAATAAACTCGCGCAACTCCAATGGCATGTTGCATTCTAACGAGTGCTTGCAAATGGGACAAAAAGATTGAAAAACATGTTTGATTGGTTTGATTGGTTTGATTGTTTGGTTGTCAGACATTTCTGTCGTGAAATGGTNACGAGTGCTTGCAAATGGGACAAAAAGATTGAAAAACATGTTTGATTGGTTTGATTGGTTTGATTGTTTGGTTGTCAGACATTTCTGTCGTGAAATGGTGAAGGAGCTCTCGTGTCTTGCAAGTCTTGAGTTCCAGGCTCCAGCAACTCCCGAAACTCCAGCACTGTTGGCCGCAAGTATCACCACCTGGGCAAGTATCACCATCAAGAAGTCAAGAAGTTAAGCTCAGAATAGATATGTTACAACAAGACGCGGAGCCCAGTGAAACTCAAATCAACTCTTCTGGACTTCCAGAGTGCGCATGACCACGCTGCGATCACGTGCCTTCCGCAATANATGTTACAACAAGACGCGGAGCCCAGTGAAACTCAAATCAACTCTTCTGGACTTCCAGAGTGCGCATGACCACGCTGCGATCACGTGCCTTCCGCAATACTTTGGATGACCATCCCACTTACTAAGCCCAACTGGTCGCCCAACCGGGGCGATTAAGACTCCATTTGGAATGATAGAATGTGATGAATAACTATGGATACAAGCCAGTTGCCAACTGATCTCAGCCGCGCTTCTCTTTGGAGCGTACTGCACTTCTTCAAGTTCGAAGAAAGAGTGCTTGTGCTCCGGTCCAAGACTGAATCATCCACAGCAGCATCATCACCCAGCATTTTGCAACATGTCTGGAACAATTGTGAACAAACATGAAGAAGCCTGAACTGTTTCAAAGTGTCCGATGCTGCAATTCTGCGGTTGCAAATGCTGATTTTGGGCCTTTGTTGGACACATCTTTCCGTACCTTTTGTGGTGCCAAGATGTGCCAAGTAATTACAGTACCTCATTTGCCAAGACCGCGTAGACAACAAGACCGGCACCCACACATCAGTAGGCTGTACAGTGCACTGTACATAGCAAACTTTACAGCGAATTCCAAAATCTCCGGCTTCCCCGTTAGGGCAACTTCAGGGCGTCGTCATCACCATTGGAAAGCGGATGTCACCCGCGCTTGAGCGCGCCATAGAAGGCGACAATCAGAGCCATCATTGACAAAAGGCAATGCTTTATGAAGGGTTTGCAAGTTGTCCCAAATGATGACATCGCCTGGCTTGTACTGATGGTAATACATCCACTGAGGATTCAGCACATGCTGAAACAGGGACTGGGTTGTCTCTGGATCTGGCTGATGGTCTTCATCCTCAAAGACTGACAGCTCTGAACCCATCANTCCACTGAGGATTCAGCACATGCTGAAACAGGGACTGGGTTGTCTCTGGATCTGGCTGATGGTCTTCATCCTCAAAGACTGACAGCTCTGAACCCATCAGAAGCACTTCCCTCCCATCACGAGGGTGTCGATGAAGCACGGGNCTCTGGATCTGGCTGATGGTCTTCATCCTCAAAGACTGACAGCTCTGAACCCATCAGAAGCACTTCCCTCCCATCACGAGGGTGTCGATGAAGCACGGGTACCCGTTGGTCAGGATAGCGTTCTGCATCTTCTGCGGTGAAGTCTCTCTTCATGTACTTTGCATTTCGCTGTGCCGAACTGAAGCAACTTAAACCTTCGGCCTTAGCCCGCAGTGAGGCTGGCAAGGCTGCAGCAGCTGCCACAAGATCTACGAACCCTGTGCCGCCTCCACATTTTGGAACCTGGTCAGCGCATAGCACTGTCAGGATGTGGCGTTGCGACATCTTCATGTAATCGCCATCTTGGTGCCACACCTCTGCGCCCTGATAGTTTGGACCTTTCCATGTGCCATCGGCCCAAAAGTTCGACAGCCGAACGATTCGGNGCCACACCTCTGCGCCCTGATAGTTTGGACCTTTCCATGTGCCATCGGCCCAAAAGTTCGACAGCCGAACGATTCGGGGATGAACCTCGCAGGGTGGGCCGGGTCTCGTGTTAAACGGCTTCAGCGTTTCATTTAGATGTTGTTCCAACAATAAGTCTTTGAAAAATGGCTGGCTAATTGATAATTGGAACCGATGTGCTGCAACAGAAACAAAAAGTCTCCAAGAGATTTCAAAGTGTTTGATAATTGGCTCATAGAAAGTGCCCTTTGGTGGCGGGAATACGTTTCAATCTTTCCAAGGTTGTGAGCGTGTCTGTGTGTGTGCGTTTAAAGGGTTTCGGGCGTGCCAGGCATAAGTCCATAAGTGTCTTTGAAGTAGTTTAAACATGTTTCAACGATGTTAGATGACTGAAGGAACTTCAGGTCCAAAGTCCGGTCTTTTCAAACATGTATTAATATGATTTAATATGGACGGAGCCTGCCTCAAAGTACTCTGGAGCTTGTCCCACCACCGTGGCAGTGACTTCCCCCAAGCGCGAGGTAAATGCCTCCTGCTCCTNATTTAATATGGACGGAGCCTGCCTCAAAGTACTCTGGAGCTTGTCCCACCACCGTGGCAGTGACTTCCCCCAAGCGCGAGGTAAATGCCTCCTGCTCCTCCAGACTCCAGGATTGATGTGGAATCACAATCATCCCATGGGCACGAACAGCCTGCACCAACTCTGCCAACTGGTCATCATTGATGTCGCGAAGACTCACNCAGACTCCAGGATTGATGTGGAATCACAATCATCCCATGGGCACGAACAGCCTGCACCAACTCTGCCAACTGGTCATCATTGATGTCGCGAAGACTCACTTGCCAAGTTTTGCCCATGCGGTTCGTAGGCTCCTTGGTAGGTCTGCTATTCCCGGACAGCTGGCTGAAGAGTCCAACATCCACAACCGACACAACCTTCTGGAAAAAAGTGTCCCAAATGGACGTGATGGCCCCAAGGTTTCTTCCACCATGCAAGTGGTGGTCCTGGTGGTGCTGGGGAGTGATGATGAATGACAAAGCTGGCATCTGCGAAATCCAATCAAAGGGTGGCAAGTTGTAGNCTTCCACCATGCAAGTGGTGGTCCTGGTGGTGCTGGGGAGTGATGATGAATGACAAAGCTGGCATCTGCGAAATCCAATCAAAGGGTGGCAAGTTGTAGCCAGAATGTACCATGACTCCATACCAGGTAGAGAACATGACATATGCAAAGGCGACCTTGGGGCTCAGCTGAAACCAAGTGGACAC
>BGPT01001369.1:36505-72673 GCA_003297045.1 Symbiodinium sp. clade C Y103
ATGTTACAACAAGACGCGGAGCCCAGTGAAACTCAAATCAACTCTTCTGGACTTCCAGAGTGCGCATGACCACGCTGCGATCACGTGCCTTCCGCAATATTTTGGATGACCATCCCACTTAGTAAGCCCAACTAGTCGCCCAACTGGGGCGATTAAGATCCCATTTGGAATGATAATATGTGATGAATAACCATGGATACAAACCAGTTGCTAAGTTAGATGTAAAAGACGTCTCAGCCGCGCTTCTCTTTGGAGCATACTGCACTTCTTCAAGTTCGAAGAAAGAGTGCTTGTGCTCCGGTCCAAGACTGAATCATCCACAGCAGCATCATCACCCAGCATTTTGCAACATTTCTGAAACAGTTGTGAACAAACATGAAGAAGCCTGAACTGTTTCAAAGTGTCCGATGCTGCAGTTCTGCAGTTGCAAATGCTGATTTTGGGCCCTGTTGGACTCATGTTTTCGTATCTTTTGTGGTGCCAAGTATATAATTACACCTCATTTGCCAAGACCACTTGGACAACAAGACCTGCAACTAATTACACAGCAGTACGCTGTGCAGTGACTGTACAGTGCAAACTTTACGGTCAATTCCAAAATTTCCGGCTTCCCCGTTAGGGCAACTTCATGGTGTCATTATCAACACCATTGGGAAGGCGGATGTACAGTGACTATACAGCGCAAACTTTACGGTGAATTCCAAAATCTCCGGCTTCCCCGTTAGGGCAACTTCAGGGCATCGTCATCACCATTGGAAAGCGGATGTCACCCGCGCTTGAGCACGCCATAGAAGGCGACAATCAGAGCCATCATTGACAAAAGGCAATGCTTTATGAAGGGTTTGCAAGTTGTCCCAAATGATGACATCGCTTGGTTTGTACTGATGGTAATACGTCCACTGAGGATTCAGCACATGCTGAAACAGGGACTGGGTTGTCTCTGGATCTGGCTGATGGTCTTCATCCTCAAAGACTGACAGCTCTGAACCCATCAGAAGCACTTCCCTCCCATCACGAGGGTGTCGATGAAGCACGGGCACCCGTTGATCAGGATAGCGTTCTGCATCTTCTGCGGTGAAGTCTCTCTTCATGTACTTTGCATTTCGCTGTGCCGAGCTGAAGCAGCTTAGACCTTCAGCCTTTGCCCGCAGTGAGGCTGGCAAGGCTGCAGCAGCTGCCACAAGATCTACGAAACCTGTGCCGCCTCCACATTTTGGAACCTGGTCAGCGCATAGCACTGTCAGGATGTGGCGTTGCGACATTTTCATG
Organism: Symbiodinium sp. clade C Y103; assembly: GCA_003297045.1. Lineage (NCBI taxonomy): Eukaryota > Dinophyceae > Suessiales > Symbiodiniaceae > Cladocopium > Cladocopium sp. clade C. The sequence goes on from BGPT01001369.1 coordinate 37,775, forward strand.
TAATCGCCATCTTGGTGCCACACCTCTGCGCCCTGATAGTTTGGACCTTTCCATGTGCCATCGGCCCAAAAGTTCGACAGCCGAACGATTCGGNGCCACACCTCTGCGCCCTGATAGTTTGGACCTTTCCATGTGCCATCGGCCCAAAAGTTCGACAGCCGAACGATTCGGGGATGAACCTCGCAGGGTGGGCTAGGTCTCGTGTTCAACGGCTCCAGCGTTTCATTTAGATGTTGTTCCAACAATTTACTCTTTGGAAAATCATTTGCTACTTGATACTTGGAACCGATTTGCTCCAACAGAACCAAAAAGTTTCCAAGAGATTTGGAGATTCCATATTCAAAAAACAAGGTGAAAGTGCGTTACTTCGAGTGATCCCCACCGTGACCTTCTTTCTGGCATATATTCTGACATTTTTTCTGGCATACGTTCGGACATGTTATGTGGCGTTAAGAATTTACATATATTGCGGGATCCTATCTGGCAAACGCTCTGAAATTCTTTAGGCATGCGGCATGCGTTCTGACGTTTTATCTGGCGTTCTAACTGAGATATATTCTGATCTGGCGTTCTTTCTGGCGCATGCAGCAATGGCTTGACAGTCTCTCCGACATTCTGCCTGGCATTGCTGGTTTTTTATCTCACATTTTTTCTGGCATAAATTCTGGTATGCCATCTAGGGTTCTCAATGCCCAGCACCCCAACTTCTTTTGCGTGTGCCGATTCACTCCCCTCAAACGGCAAACGGCCCACCGGGGCACCCGCCAGCCAAATGCGGTGCCCCGAATTAAGACTCTGCAGGGGGTGATGGAGCTTTGTCGCAAAATGGTGGAAACTAGAAGGGCCGTGCAGAAGTGCGAGCAAGCTACTGCCACTTGTGATATTTGGAAACATTTGGATATATTCTGAGTGATCATGCTCCACCACCCTTCGGTCGGGTACATCCCGACCGTTTCTTGGCCTTCGTCACGTCGCGCCACTCCTGGCATTGACCATGGAAAACAAATGGTGCGTTCAGTTGCTACACCCAAAGGGCAGAAAAGAACAGAAACATGCTGATATCGATCCTTAACATGGGAATGATCGAACAAGCAAAGGTTTGCTCTGTGGGNCACCCAAAGGGCAGAAAAGAACAGAAACATGCTGATATCGATCCTTAACATGGGAATGATCGAACAAGCAAAGGTTTGCTCTGTGGGGTTCTCAACACCCAGCACCCGAACTTCTTTTGCACGTGCCGTTTCACTCCCCTGAAACGGCCCCCACCAGGCACCGCCACCCAAATGCGGTGCCCCCGGAATCAAGACTCTACAGGGGGTGATGGAGCATGTCACAAAATTGCTGAGTGTAAAGAAATATCATGCTCCACCACCCTTGGGTCGGATTGTGCCCGACCGGTTCTTGGACTTCTTGACCGTGCTCCACGCCTGGCTTTGACCATGGAAAACAAATGGTGCGTTCAGTTGAAACACCCAAAGGGCAGAAAAGAACAGAAACATGCTGATATCGATCCTTAACATGGGAATGATCGAACAAGCAAAGGTTTGCTCTGTGGGGTCCTCAACACCCAGCACCCCAACTTCTTTTGCGCGTGCCGTTTCACTCCCCTGAAACGGCCCCCCGCCACTGCAGGGGGTGATGGAGCATGTCACAAAATTGCTGAGTGTAAAGAAATATCATGCTCCACCACCCTTCGGTCGGACGGTGCCCGACCTTTTTTTCGTTTGTTTCACTTCCTTCCACTCCTGGCGTTGAACATGGAAAACAAACGGTGTGTTCAGTTGCTACACCCAAAGGGAATATTAAAGGACCGGATAACCCCACAAGTCAACTCCTTCCAAGAATCAACGAACAGATGTGAAAATGAGATGGTAAAGGCAGGAAAGAGAGAGGACATGGTGGAAGAAAGATTGTGTTCAAGAACTTGTGTGTGAAAGTGCTGTGTGTGACAAAGCTGTGTGTCAAAGAGTTGTGTGCGACAGAGTTGTGCGTGACAAGGTTGTGTGTGAAAGAGTTGTGTGTGAAAGTGCTGTGTGTGTGACCAGGTTGTGTGTCAAAGAGTTGTGTGTGACAAGCTTGTGTGTGAAAGAGCTCTGTGTGAAAGAGCTGTGTGTGACAAAGTTGTGTGTGAAAGAGTTGTGCGTGTTGTGTGTGTGTGACAATGTTGTGTGTGTGAAAGAGTTGTGTGTGACAATGTTGTGTGTGAAAGAGTTGTGTGTGAAAGTGCTGTGTGTGACAAAGTTGTGTGGAAGTTGTATGTGGAAGTGCTGCGTGTGAAAGACTTGTGTGTGACAATCGGTCAAAGAGTTGTGTGTGAAAGTGCTGCGTGTGTGACAAAGTTGTGTGTCAAAGAGTTCTGTGTGACAAGGTTGTATGTGAAAGAGTTGTGTGTGTGTGTGACAAGGTTGTGTGTGTGTGTGCGTGTGTGTGAAAGAGTTGTGTAAAAGTTCCGTGTGTGTCAAAGTTGCGTGTCAAAGAGTTGTGTGTGACAAGGGTCTGTGTGTGAAAGAGTTGTGTGTGACAGAGTTGTGTGTGAAAGAGTTGTCTGCGAAAGTGCTGTGTGTGACAAAGTTGTGTCAAAGAGTTCCGTGTGAAAGAGCTGTGCGTGTGACAATGTTGTATGTGAGAAAGTTGTGGGTGAAAGATTTGTGTGTGAAAGGGTTGTGTTTGAAAGTGCTGTGTGTGTGACAAAATTGTGTGTACGTTGTATCTGCAGGTGCTGTGTCTGAAACCACTGCCAGCCCAGCGCCGTAAGTGCCATTCCTGCCAGGCAAAAGTAAGGCAGATGCCACCAAGTGCCACGCCTGCCACACAAAGTGAAAGTCCATGTCGCCAAGTGCCACGCCTGCCACACAAAACGAAGGCAGCTGTCGCCAAGCGCCACGCCTGCCACGCAAAAGAGGCGCGGCGTCACAGGGGGCCAGCGGCGACCAAGGCCGCCACCAGAGCCAGCCCAGTGCTGTAAGTGCCACGCCTGCCACACAAAACGAAGCAGATGTCACCAAGTGCCACGCCTGCCACGCAAAACGAAGGCAGATGTCACCAAGCGCCACGCCTGCCACGCAAAAGAGGCGCGGCGTCACAGGGGTCCAGCGCCACGCCTGCCACACAAAACGAAGGCAGATGTCACCAAGTGCCACGCCTGCCACACAAAACGAAGGCAGATGTCACCAAGTGCCACGCCTGCCACGCAAGCGGCGACCAAGGCCGCCACCAGAGCCAGCCGAGTGCCGTAAGTGCCACGCCTGCCACACAAAAGGAAGGCAGATGTCACCAACCTGACACACAAAACGAAGGCAGCTGCCACACCAAAGAGGCGCGGCGTCACAAGGGGCCAGCGGCGACCAAGGCCTGCCACACAAAACGAAGCCAGATGTCACAAAGTGCCACGCCTGCCACGCAAAAGAGGCGCGGCGTCACTGCAGGGGGCCAGCGGCGACCAAGGCCGCCACCAGAGCCAGCCCAGTGCCGTAAGTGCCATGATTGCCACACAAAACGAAGCCAGATGTCACCAAGTGCCACGCCTGCCACACAAAACGAAGGCAGATGTCACCAAGTGCCACGCCTGCCACACAAAAGAAGCGCGGCGTCACAGGAGGCCAGCGGCGACCAAGGCCGCCACCAGAGCCAGCCCAGTGCCGTAAGTGCCACGCCTGCCACACAAAAGGAAGGCAGATGTCACCAAGTGCCACGCCTGCCACACAAAACGAAGGCAGATGTCACCAAGTGCCACGCCTGCCANGCCTGCCACACAAAAGGAAGGCAGATGTCACCAAGTGCCACGCCTGCCACACAAAACGAAGGCAGATGTCACCAAGTGCCACGCCTGCCACGCAAAAGACGCGCGGCGCCACAGGGGGCCAGCGGCGACCAAGGCCGCCACCAGAGCCAGCCCAGTGCCGTAAGTGCCACGCCTGCCACGCAAAACGAAGGCAGAGAGAGTTGTGTGTNGGCGACCAAGGCCGCCACCAGAGCCAGCCCAGTGCCGTAAGTGCCACGCCTGCCACGCAAAACGAAGGCAGAGAGAGTTGTGTGTGAGAGAGTTGTGTGAGAGAGTTGTGTGTGAGAATGTTGTGTGTGAGAGAGTTGTGTGTGAGAGAGTTGTGTGTGAGAATGTTGTGTGTGTGACAATGTTGTATGTGTGAGAGTTGTATGTGAGAATGTTGTATGTGTGAGAGTTGTGTGTGACAAGGTTGTATGTGTGAGAGTTGTGTGTGACAATGTTGTGTGTGCGTGTGAGAGTTGTGTTTGTGAAAGTTGTGTTTGACAATGTTGTATGTGTGAGAGTTGTGTGTGACAATGTTGTGTGTGTGAGAGTTGTGTGTGACAATGTTGTGTGTGTGAGAGTTGTGTGTGTGAAAGTTGTGTGTGACAATGTTGTGTGTGTGAGAGTTGTGTGTGACAATGTTGTGTGTGTGAGAGTTGTGTGTGACAATGTTGTGTGTNTTGTGTGTGTGAAAGTTGTGTGTGACAATGTTGTGTGTGTGAGAGTTGTGTGTGACAATGTTGTGTGTGTGAGAGTTGTGTGTGACAATGTTGTGTGTGTGTGAGGCTGAGAGTTGTGTGTGTGTGTGAAAGTTGTGTGTGACAATGTTGTGTGTGTGTGAGAGTTGTGTGTGACAATGTTGTGTGTGTGTGTGAAAGTTGTGTGTGTGTGACAATGTTGTGTGTGTGTGTGCGAGAGTTGTGTGTGACAATGTTGTGTGTGTGAAAGTTGTGTGTGTGTGACAATGCTGTGTGTGTGTGCGAGAGTTGTGTGTGACAATGTTGTTGTGTGTGAGAGAGTTGTGTGTGACAATGTTGTGTGTGTGAGAGTTGTGTGTGTGTGAGGGTTGTGGGTGACAGTGTTGTTGTGTGTGAGAGGAGGAGAAGGAGGAAAGGCGGGAGGTGCAAAGCGAAAAACAAGAACCCCACACAATGTTGTGGGGAAAAAGAACAGAAACATGCTGACATCGATCCTTAACATGGGAATGATCGAACAAGCAAAGGTTTGCTCTGTGGGGTTCTCAACACCCAGCACCCCAACTTCTTTTGCGCGTGCCGTTTCACTCCCCTGAAACGGCCCCCACCAGGGCACCGCCACCCAAATGCGGTGCCCCCAGAATCAAGACTCTACAGGGGGTGATGGAGCATGTCACAAAATTGCTGAGTGTAAAGAAATATTATCATGCTCCACCACCCTTGGGTCGGATTGTGCCCGACCGTCTCTTGGACTTCTTGACCGTGCTCCACGCCTGGCTTTGACCATGGAAAACAAATGGTGTGTTCAGTTGCTACACCCAAAGGGCAGACAAGAACAGAAACATGCTGATATCGATCCTTAACATGGGAATGATCGAACAAGCAAAGGTTTGCTCTGTGGGGTTCTCAACACCCAGCACCCCAACTTCTTTTGCGCGTGCCATTTCACTCCCCTCAAACAGCCCCCACCAGGGCACCGCCACCCAAATGCGGTGCCCCCGGAATCAAGACTCTGCAGGGGGTGATGGAGCATGTCACAAAATTGCTGAGTGTAAAGAAATATCATGCTCCACCACCCTTGGGTCGGATTGTGCCCGACCGTTTCTTGGACTTCTTGACCGTGCTCCACGCCTGGCTTTGACCATGGAAAACAAATGGTGTGTTCAGTTGCTACACCCAAAGGGCAGAAAAGAACAGAAACATGCTGATATCGATCCTTAACATGGGAATGATCGAACAAGCAAAGGTTTGCTCTGTGGGNCACCCAAAGGGCAGAAAAGAACAGAAACATGCTGATATCGATCCTTAACATGGGAATGATCGAACAAGCAAAGGTTTGCTCTGTGGGGTTCTCAACACCAAGCACCCCAACTTCTTTTGCACGTGTTCCACGAACTGCTTGTGTGAAGCAAGCGAATGATGGAGATGTTGCACCATCGCTTAATCAATCTTGTCTAGATGACCTAGGCAGATACAACATTTGATATGTATACTGTATACAAACAAATATGTTGGGATATCCCTTTTTGCACTAACAGTGAGCACGAGCGGAGGGCACCAAAATAGCACCAAAAAATACTTCAAAAAACGATCTGCTTTCTAGTGCAAAATGTGTGCTCATCTGCTGCTTTTTTAACTCGAAAATGGTGCTGTTTCTGCTGTTTTTTCGTCAAAATGGTGCTCCTAGCTGGTGCAAAATTTGTGATCATCTGGTGTTTTTTCGTCAAAATGGTGCTCTTAGCTGGTGCAAAATTTGGTGGCATGAAACGATAGCGGGCAAAACCGAGCATGCAGATCATTTTGTTGTTTGGTTTCTGATGCTTTTTTTTCCGACATGAAAATGAAGAAAACTTTTTTTGCACTGTTACTGGGCGGGGGGCTAGCCCAACGTATATGTGTATATATCTATATATATATATATTCGTATACACGTATCTTTTGTCGCTTTTGTAGATGCACAGCAAATCGTTTCATTGATCGTCTATTCCACTGTCCTGGCAAAAACTAGCATTAAGAGCCGGTCTATTGATGTCTATCATAAAATTGCAACCTGTCTGACTGCCAATTTATCCATTGCGGCCAGAGCTGAGCACGTGATCCTAATCTGGACCGTGGCTGACTGGCATTCCCAGTGACCGTGCAGGGAATCTGTGGATACCGGTCGAAGTAATGTGGTTCAAGATATTTAACGGTTAACGGTTCACACTGATTTTGTGAGTTTCGCAAACTTTACCCAGACGCATCCAGCGCATTGTTTCAAGGTCATCATACCAAGTATTTCTTGCATATCGGGATTTTTTAAGGTCGACTATACCCACAATTTCAATGCTGAAGAAAGCAAAAGAAGGAAAAATGATTCGGGGATCCCCCACACATCCGATGAAACTCAAGTTGCTATAATCGATGAAGCTGGGTGGGTCCGTGCCACTGAGAGCATGCATTGTAAAATTCTTTCTGGCATATTATCTGACAGTTTATCTGGCATTCTATTGGGAATCTTAATATTCTGGCATTCTCTCTGGCATAAAGCCTGCCATTCTTTCTGGCATTCCATCTGGCTGGTGTTTGGGTCTGTGTGTCTCGAGCCACATCTCGAACTCGCAATGGTGTTCAGAGCCTGGCTGGTGTTCGGATCCATGTCCGCCAGGAGGAGGGGGAGGAGGACGGCGAGGAGAGGAAGAGGACCAGGAGGCGGAGGAGGCGCGGACAACTGCGATAAAATCCAGAGACCCTCACCCCCGCAGGTGGGGAACAAGCATAGAAAGCGCCCTTTGGTGGTGGGAATACGTTTCAATCTTTCAAAGGTTGTGTGTGTGTTTAAAGGGTTTCGGGGTGCCAGGCATAAGTCCATAAGTTTCTTTGAAGAAGTTTAAACATGTTTCAACGATGTTAGATGACTGAAGGAACGTCAGGGTCCAAAGTCCGGTCCTTTCAAACATGTATTTAATATGGACGGAGCCTGCCTCAAAGTACTCTGGAGCTTGTCCCACCACCGTGGCAGTGACTTCCCCCAAGCGCGAGGTAAATGCCTCCTGCTCCTNCAGACTCCAGGATTGATGTGGAATCACAATCATCCCATGGGCACGAACAGCCTGCACCAACTCTGCCAACTGGTCATCATTGATGTCGCGAAGACTCACCTGCCAAGTTTTGCCCATGCGGTCCGTAGGCTTCGTAGGCTCCTTGGTAGGTCTGCTATTCCCGTACAGCTGCCTGAAGAGTCCAACATCCGCAACCGCCACAACCTTCTGGAAAAAAGTGTCCCAAATGGACGTGATGGCCCCAAGGTTCCTTCCACCATGCAAGTGGTGGTCCTGGTGGTGCTGGGGAGTGATGATGAATGACAAAGCTGGCATCTGCGAAATCCAATCAAAGGGTGGCAAGTTGTAGNNTGGCAAGTTGTAGCCAGAATGTACCATGACTCCATACCAGGTAGAGAACATGACATATGCAAAGGCGACCTTGGGGCTCAGCTGAAACCAAGTGGACACAACACAAGGCTGCTGTACTTGATTGTGGCATTGCCCAGAGCTTCTACTAGATGCTCCACCTCGTTAGTCCATGGTTTCGTGATGCGGACTGAGTGGTGAACCTTGTGATAGCAGTACATGGATGGCAGGTGCAAAATGCGGTGCCATAGCGAGAGACCGAAATCCAGCAAAGTAATCATCAGCACGAATCCGACCACTGACACTCCATTGACTTCGCAGCTGAAGGAGAGATTGCCAGCAAACCAAACAACCGTGAAGATACACATGTCCAACCAAGAACCTTTGAGTTTTGCTCTGATCTGCTGAAAAGCAAACTCGTATGTTCTTGCCCTCGTGGGATGCTTGGGTTCAGGTGCAATCTTCCACGGTCCAATCTCCATACCCAACACTTCGAAGCCTGCGTTGGTTCCCAGCCACGTCATGTCCGAAGCACAAATGCCACATAGGGCAAATGTCAAAAAAGGCGGCAACCCTGCAGCCTCAGAGCCCGTCTCAATGATGCTAAGCACTATGCAAGTTAGGGTGAGTGTCCCAGCCCACCACNCAGAGCCCGTCTCAATGATGCTAAGCACTATGCAAGTTAGGGTGAGTGTCCCAGCCCACCACCAGAGCGACATGGGCACGTTCAGAGCAAACATGACGTTGAAGCAAATGGAGCCAACTGGTGAATAAACTCGCGCAACGCCAATGGCATGTTGCATTCTGAGAAGTGCTTGCAAATGGGACAAAAAGATCGAAAAAAATGTTTGATTGGTTTGATTGGTTTGGTTGTCAGACATTTCTGTCGTGAAATGGTGAAGGAGCTCTCGTGTCTTGCAAGTCTTGAGTTCCAGGCTCCAGCAACTCCAGATACTCCAGCACTATTGGCCGCAAGTATCACCACCTGGGCGAGTATCACCAATCAAGAAGTAAAGAAGGCATAATCCCAATGTCTGTCTGAAAATTGGGACCCTCATTCTCAAACACACATCACTTTGCAGATTCTGTCAAAAAAGTTTGAATATCCATGTAAGGAACGTTGCACAAAGGTTCTAGAAAATGACAATGGAGCCATACGGCCATGCCTAAATAACACCCTCAACGTCCTTCAATTCTGCTTTGTTTAAAGGGGGTTTATCCTGGCAACTCTGCATCAATCCCTCAATGGTTGACTATATCCCTCAATCATTCCTCAATCTCTCTTGACCAATGACTGTCCACAGCAATCGACTATCCCACTTGAAGCCGTGTCTCTCAGTTTCTAATTTGCATTTCTCTCAAAATAGGGCACCCTAAAATTCCAGGCTGACTATCTTCTTTCCAAAAAAAAAAACTGGCCATTCTTGATGGAACATACCCCACTTTCCCGACAGTATATGACCCAGGTCGTCTCTTTGACCCCAAAGATGACCGGCATGGCAGACCGGCATGGCAGTTTCCCGCAAGGATGCATGTTCACAAAGAGTGCCATGCAATACTAAGCATGGCCTAGATTTAACGGTTTTGGTAGAAGCATGGGGTGGTTTGCGACTCACCACGCCTTCCGGAATCCTCCACATTCACGGATTGGTGCCTTAGAGTGGGTATGGAACCCTTGTTTGACATCTATATGTCTATAGTTAGAAATTCAAGTGGCAAAGAGATTGAAAGACAAGAGCAACACACAACATTTCTCTGTTGGTCATCCTCATTGCGACCAGCATCTTGAATTTTGGCTACATACTACATACAAAGTTATGGACATGTGAGTCCCGGATTGGCATATCCCTCCAAACGTACAGATACGTACATTACATGACGACTCGGCAAAATGCTCAGCACCAAAGCTTCCGCCGATGCTTCAATTTGAACTGATGTGGGTTCTGCAAAATCCAAAATGATCTGCGTGTAAGCCGGAGTTTTAAAACATGATGTTTGCTGCAGTTATTGAAAACATACATATATCACACATATATCATATATATATATATCATGTATTATAGATATATTCATATTCATCTATCATCTATTTTTCCTTGAGTTTCCGACCTTTCGGGAACTCAGCTGCTGTGAGCTCCCAGACCTTGCAGTCATCCCTCTCGCAATCGGGTGCACAACACTCCGTATCTGCCCGTCTGTCAAGTGCGAGGGTCACAGAGTTTATTGTCTTGTTTCTCTTCTGCAATCTGAGGGCTCAACAGATACACAGCGTCCGCCAAGGACCAGCGAACGTCTGCACACACCAACTGTGGGCCTCTTCACTTGGATGCTCTTGGGAGATTGTTCACTGAGCCCTGGCAATACATGAGCCACGGAAGTTATTTGGTAGATAACGCAATTGACGGGGTGTTCCTACCTCGTTCTCCAGTCCTGTAGCATTTTTTGGGATCTGACCTCGTTTTCCAACGCCGCACTTGTTTTTAATAGCTAAATGCTTTCTATGCGATGCCTACCTCGTTCTCGGGGTGTTCCTACCTCGTTTTACAGACCAACATGTCATGTTGTAAGCATTTTGGTCAAAAAACACTCATGACTTCCAGACCAACCACCAGTACTGCCATTCGCGCCAAACCAGAGGAGCGGGTTCGTCTTGTTCTGTTGATCTCGCCCTGTCAAGAAGGACATCCAGAGAAAAATGCAAAGAGTCGGAATGGTCAGAATTTGTGTTTGGTTTCGAAGGACTCTACCTATTTTATTTTCTCTGCAACGTTTTCCAGCATGTTTTTGTCTCAATTTTTTTGACCTCGTTTACCCCATTTTCTGATTAATTTTATGAAAATGTAGAAAATGATTGGCAAAGGGTGGGTTTGAAGATTTTCCCCATGTTGAAATAGTTGATTGTCGGATATTCTCCGTCCAATTTTGACAGTACCGTCGAAACGGCCTCAGAATCTGACCTTGGAACTCGCTGCATATCTCCAGCACCTCATCCAGTGGGGCGGATCGATCTCAATGGAGATTGCCTGTAAGTTACTTTTCAATTTTGACAGTCCTAAGTCCTAAACATAAAAAAAAAACCAGCGCGTTCAGATCCTGTCTAATTTCAAAGATAAAGATTCCAACATCTGGCCAGGCAAGTCTAGGGAGAAAATCACCACTAGTTTAGTTACACATGAGCACCACTGCCTGAGATCCTTGCTGACCACATGGCATCTTGTCTCAAAGTTGGATCTCAAATAGAAGGCTCCGGAACACGCGCAGTTCTGTTTTTCCAACTTAGGACTGCTACAATGACTTTGAAACCGTTGTTTCCCAATACTCTTGGTTTTTTCGAAAATTGTGACCTTTTGAACACAAAAAAATGAACACATTTTGTCTGCTGCTCCAGTCCACCTTGGGCTGCAACGGCGCTGTGTGTATTCATTGTCAAGATCTCGGATTTGTCTACACAAATTTGTCTAATCGTCTGTTTTGATTTGATTGATGATGGAAGAATGGAAGAGTCAATCAGAAACCCACTTTGTTGGGCACGTTTTGTACACCTTCAAATGGGAAAGGGTGTGAAGTGGGGATGGTTGATTCTTGGGTTACCACATTACTTTTACAGGGCCCTGGTTTCATGGTTGACTTACTTTTTCCGCCCAGCCGACAGATTTTCAAATCGTTGCAACAAAACCCCAGGCACTACGGACTCAGTCCACCTCTTCTCAAAGGTACTTCCGGGGCCCTCTAAAAACAATACCTAGATTTAAAAAAAAAATGTGGAACCCTTGTTGACTATACCTAAGCCCTACCTATCATAGCCCGCCTGTTGTTTCACCCATCTGATTTGTCTCCAACTGTGGTTATGGGATGTTATGGCTATAATATCGGTCTACGGCAAACACTTCCTCGCAGCATCTCGCAGTTCTACTCGGTTGCCGCAGATTGGGAAGAGAACAATTTGCCAAAATGCAGATGAATTCAAGATAGCAAAAGCAATGGGAATGCCACAGCTGTCACAACGAATTGCTGGTGGGTTGTAGCCACAAAAACGGGAAATTCAATGTCAAAAAATGTAATTGCACCTTTCGGCCAATGATTTTCGTGCTTGCAATTTGGAAACCATTGAGCCCCAACAGTTGGAATGTTGAAATGGTGACTACAAATGACAACACCGTGAATGTTGAGTGAATGGGATCATGTTCTACACTTGTTCATATGTAGTCCCGACCCGATACCCATCTATCAAAACATGTTTTTACGTTTGTAGGCCGACAGGCTTTGGTGAAAAATTTCATCATGGAGATTGCCATTTTTCCTCACCTCTTGTTCTATCTCTTCAATCCATACATGCGTCGCTTGGGATTTTTGAAAACGTCCGGAATGAATTAATGAAAAAAAATGAAAATCGGATCATGGTTCACAGGATTTTTGAAACCCTCACAAAAAATGACCTGAAAATAATCGGTTCATGGTGCAATGCCCGATTCGGGTATCTCTTAAGCCATTTTTCAATGGCCATTTGAAACACCAGTAAATTGGGGGTTCCTACATAGTTGCAAGTTCTATGTCAAGGCCATGTACTCTAGAGTAGAGGCATTTGCCCCCGAAGCACGTCTTTACATAGTACACTGCCCTAAGTGCGTGGAATGGCCATTGAATCTTGGTTGGTACCACCAAATGGTAAACCCACCTTGGTCATGGTGTTGTTGTTGTTGCTGTCGCTGTCGCTGTAGTTGTGGCTGTTGTTGTTGCTGTTTGTGTCGTTGTTGTTGTTGTTGTTGTTGTTGTTGTTGTTGTCGTTGTTGTTGTCGTTGTTGTCGTTGTCGTTGTCGTTGTTGTTGTTGTTGTTGTTGTTGTTGTTTTTGTTCTTGTTCTTGTTTTTGTTCTTGTTTTTGTTCTTGTTTTCTTTGTTGTTCTTGTTTTCGTTGGTGTTCTTGTTCTTGTGTTTGTTCTTGTTTCTGTTGTTTTTTTAGCTGTTTTTGTTGTTTTGGTTGTTCGTGTTGTTGTTGTTGTTGTTGTTGTTGTTGTTGTTGTTGTTGTTGTTGTTGTTGTTGGTTTGTTGGTTTGTTGGTTTGTTGGTTTGTTTGTCTGGTTGCTTGCTTGCTTGCTTGCTTGTTTGCTTGTTTGTTTGTTTGTTTGTTGTTTTTGTTGTTGTTGTTGTTGTTGTTGTTTTCGTTTTCGTTTTTGTTTTCGTTGTTGTTTTTGTTCTTGTTCTGGTTCTTGTTTTTGTTCATGTTGTTGATTTGGTTTTTGTTTTTGCGCTTGTTTTGTTCCATGTTGTTGTTTTTGTTTTTGCTCTTGTTTTGGTTCCCCGCAACATTGTGTGGGGTTCTTGTTTTTCCCCACATCTTTGTGTGGGGTTCTTGTTTTTTGTTGCGCACTCCCGTCCGCGCCCGGCCGCCCACACACAACTTACACATCACACACAACTTACTCACACACAACTTACCCACACACAACTTACTCCCACACAACTTACCCACACACAACCTACCCACACACAACTTACTCACACACAACTTTCCCACACACAACTTACCCATGCACAACTTACGCACACACAACTGACCCACACACAACTGGTCCACACACAACTTACCCACACACAACTTACACACACAACCTACTCACACACAACCTACCCACACACAACTTACTCACACACAACTTACTCACACACAACTTACCCATGCACAACTTACGCACACGCAACTCACCCACACACAACTGGTCCATACACAGCGTACCACACACACTTGAACAGAAACATCTTATCGAATTGGTGACTAGAGTGCAGTCATGCAAAACACAAAATTATAGCAGTAAGTGGAATGGAAGCTGGTTTCGAAGTTCGTTGACACTGTGTCAAGAAGGATTCCTGAAATCAGATTGCGGTGACCGTGGAGCAAGCGAAAAGTCTGGAAATTGTTCGGATAGGGGTTCTTGGCTTGGCCCCATGCCATATCGGTCGAAAAATCTGATAAGATTGCAGGTACGTCGGGATGATCANCCACCGTCTTCGTTGGGCAGTGGATGGAATGAGATTCACTGCCCCCCTGCTAAGAAAAGTAGAAGTTTTACATCTCTTCAGATGTTACACACACACACAACTTACTCACACCACTTGTTCACACACAACATACTCACGAACAACTTGACCACACACAACTTACTCACACACAACTTACTCACACACAACTTGCCCACACACGACTTACTCACATACAACCGCACACACAACTTACTCACAGACAACTTACCCACACACAACCTACCCACACACAACTTGCTCACACACAACTTACTCACACACAACTTACCCATGCACAACTTACGCACACACAACTGACCCACACACAACTGGTCCACACACAACTTTTCACACACAACTTACTCACACACAACTTACCCACACACACACACACACAACTTACTCACACACACCTTCACGCACAACTTTCCCACGCACACACACACACAACTTCCACACAAACAACTTACCCACACACAACTTACTCACACCTTCGTTTTAGGTAGCAAGCGTGGTACTTGGTAACATCGACTTGCATTTTGTGTGGCAGGCGTGGCACTTGGTGACATCGACTGTCACTTTGTGTGACATCGACCTTTACTTTGTGTGGCAAGCGTGCATCGACTGTCACTTTGCGTGGCAGGCGTGGCACTTATGGCACTGGGCTGGGTCTTGTGACACGCTGAGGGCCCGTTGGTCGCCGGTGGCGCCGGGGCTGTTTGTGCGGCAGGCGTGGCACTTGGCGACATGGACATCCATTCTGTGCGGGGGGCGCGGCACTTGGTGACATGGACCTTCGTTTTGCGTGGCAGGCTCCGTACTTGGTGAACAAAGCTTGATCACGCAGCAAGATCCTGTGTTAGCCATTGTCAATGATATGCGCAAGACCCTACTTGCTAAAGTCAAAGCGGAGCAGGCGCTGTCACCGCAAACTGAAGCCGCGACATGATCGGCTGAAGTCGAAGATTGACACGTGGTGGGGAATCTTCCAAAGTCGCTGGGTTCTTTCATCCAATTCCAGCAGCGTTCACAACAAGCCTTTGAATGGTTCTTTCCTTGACGAATCCCATAGATCTCGATGGCTTTACAGGCACTGCAGCGTGGGGTAATTTCGTATTCTTCCACCCACTTAAGATTGGTCCAGTGGTGGATTTCACTAAATCCTGTCCTTAGGGGAGCATATTCACTGGTTCCGAAGAGGATGGACCGATCGGCAACCCTGATCTTTCGTCCACCAAATTGACAAAATAAACCACAATCATTCACAACAGTAACAGTTAACGGCAAACACAGCTTCAAACTCTTCGCAACAAAACCCCTTCTTACCATTTCCACTCCAATACGAACTTTCGCAGCCACAAGACTTCCTATGGTTTCAAATTGCGGGTGCAAAAACGAAGCTGGAACAAAACGTGGCAAACTTGGATTAGAGTTGCGCAGTGAATCTGGAACCTCAGCCAAAACCTTGGAACAAAACAGCGAAAATGCATCTGTCTTGCACTTCTCCCCAAGAGCAATCTCACACGGACTACGCTTGGAATCTTGCACGGCAGCAAAATTATTGAGCGCAAAGCAGACATAATTGAGCAGCATCTGCAATGTGAATGGCTCGCACAGCAGAGCAAGACCAAATTGCGTTTCACAATCCAGTGTCACGGTTTTGATACCTGCCTTGGTCAACCTCACGGCGCGCTCAGCGTGCCCTGCACTCTCATGGCTTTGCGGTGCAGCGCGCTTCACAATGAACAACTACTGATCTGAGACACCACAGTCACTAACAAGCTCGAAACAGCTTGCTCTGAGTCTGTCACTAATTGCACAGAGACTGAACCAAACTCACGCAGCCAGCGCACCAAGCGTGTACGTGTGGCTTGCGGATCAGGGTCCGCACAAAATAGCACCCAACGCTGGATGAAAAAAAATCTTTCAGAATCAAAATCTTGTGAGAGGTTGGCTGTTCCTCAATGCCTATTTCTAAACCCTGAGTCACAAAAGCTAAATCAGCATGAGTCTCAATAGGCAATTTCTTGTCCTGTCTCTTACGTCCATGTCGATGTACACCTTTGCATGATTGACAAACCTCACAAGATGGTTCAAATGGAACATGACCCCTCATTCTATGCGCTGCCATTTCATCTGGCGTCAACACAGAAACCGTGTCGCTCAAAAACAGCACACAATTCTGGTGGGTCAAGTTTCACATCTTTCCCCAGATATGGCTTAACCAAAAGCCAAGGAGTGTCATGCCAAATTGAAACCTCCGTGGCCTTAACACCCGTTGCCTCATGAGACATGTCTACCCCATGTTTTCCAACAGCAGTTTTCCAGCCCAAACGTCCCAACTTGCAAGTTGACAAAATGCAAAACGCGGTCTGTCCGACCAAAACATCGATAGGAATCACTCCAGTTCTCTTATCCCCTTTAGGGTCGACAACTTGGATTTCCACAAGAACCTTACAGAAACCCTCCAAAGCAACGTCACTACCATTAGCGGCCTGCATTGGGTGTGCAAAAGTTTGAACTTCCGTGTGTTGAAAATGTTTCAGAGCGTCGGGTGTGATGACGTTGACCGAAGCTCCACTGTCCACAAGCCAAAAACCACTATCAATACCTGCACGATTGATAGAAAGAAGGACTGATAACATGTCAGAGTCATCAGTGTCAGATGCAAGATCTCGTGAATTCATTAGTGATCCTTCGCTAGGGTCAGTTTCAGATACAGCCTTCCCCGCCTGGATATACCTCTGCCGCGTGCAGGATTCACTGTGGGTACACAACTGCTTCGTAAATTCCTTTGTCCCTTCGCTAGAGACACCACATGCAACTGACTCTTCGCTAGAGTCCACTAGAGACAGCTTTGAGATCAGTTTTCTCCACCTGGGTATACCTCTGCCACCTGCAGGATTCACTGTGGATACCTTCCTGGCCTATACACACAACTCCCTTCGCTAGTGGCCCTAAGAACAATTTTCTCCAGCTGGATATACCTCTGCCACCTGCAGGATTCACTCTGGATATCGTCCTGCCTCAAGGCTAGGTCTACTGGCAGTACGTCGCCAGTCTCTACTGGCAGTACGTCGCCAGTCTCTACTGGCAGTACGTCGCCAGTCTCTTGGTCCATTCCGCTGAATATTGACCACGCGAATTCACGGGCATTCCAATTCGAACCATACAACTCTTCGATCTCCCAGGTCCGGTCCGGATGTGCGCAAACATCTAACTTCGGCATTGGGCTCATTTCTTTCAGAGTAACATCCGGCACAAAACTTGGAATCAAAGAACTCAAAACAAGCACCGATTGCTCACTTGCTTCCTGCGGTGCGGCAGCTGGTTTCTTTTGCTCGAAAATAGTTTTTTTGCTCGAAAGTAGCGCACGCTGGCTCACGGCCTGTGTCACTAAACAGGTAAAACAGGAGTTCAGAGAAACTACCAAATACTCCAAAGAAAATTGAAACAAGCCAAAGACACTAGCCCAGCGCTCAGTTGATCTTCATGACATTGTAGGAAGCATAGTGCAGAAGCTCTCTTCGCCGTTCCAGCAAGGCAGTACGAAGTCCCCAACTCATCATATCAAGATCGAGAATATGCTCCCATACATCCCATCCGATGACCTCGTGCAGGGACATGAAGGTCAAGGATGGTCCAGCTGTTATCTTCCGCACCAAATGATACGGAAAAGCTGAACCATTCCTCCTGCCTCTTCGATATATTCCTTCAGTGCAAGTTTTGCAAACAAATTGATAACAGCATCAATAAGACCCCAGGATCGCACTTGTTAAAGATCAAATTCCAGAAAGCCAGGCAGCGTAGCCATTTCGAAAGATGTAAAAGTGTTGTCGCCACAGCCATCATTTCAGTGTACTGCAGTGTCCAGCAATCATCCGAAGGGAAGCTAACCCCTAGTAATACTCTTCTGTCTCAGGAACCTTGATGACTAGGCAAGCAAAGTCAAAACCTCCAAGGGTGGTAGCCCTCTAGTCGCCGGATAGTGGGGCACAGTTGCGTGTTTACTTATTCATATGCTCACTATAGTGTCGCTGCGGCGTGAACTCCAGGCTGCAGGTAATTTGACGACCTTAGGATGTGAGGGCTTATTTGCCATCACCAGCCGAGCTCCCTAACCACCGGGTTATGGAGTGTTGTTTCTATTGGACACACAAGAGGGAAGGAAATGCTAGATGGTTGTTCAGTGGCAAGAGCTGAGTGAGCTTAGAGGAGCAGGGAATTCCGAGGGGACCCACTCACCGAGCGCATGTGCGCCCAAGATGATCACCCCTCAGGAATTCCAAGCTGCCTTGCGTTGAGTTCTTTCCTTCTGCCATTTCTTATAGCTGGCACCCGATGGGCGTAATGCTTAGCAATACTTGGCCCCCCAACCACAGGGTTGTGGAGTAGTTATCAACCTTCCTTTTTGCTTCACCACACCTCATCAGGTCAGTGTGGTTACTCAGGGGGTAGCCGCTACTGCTCAGGTCGCATCGCTCACCCCAGTAGAGTGCACCAATGTTCCAGTGTCGCTTGTTTAAAACAATGGCTACCGTCACCTTTCTCGCATTTGCCCGTTCTTGAGGTGGGCAATGATGCCAAATTAATACCATCCACCCAGCGAGGCTGTGCCAGCAACGGTTCAGCTGTATAAGGCGTTCTCCATACCATGGTGGACAGTTTAAACCTCAATCCGGTTTTCTATTCTCCGCCGTATATGGTGGTCGATGGTAAGAAGTTGAGCCTAACCCAGTCTCCGCGGATATCTTGTTGTAGGAGTTCAGGGATTGTTATGGCCTGGTCACGGCCGTGGCCCAGTCGCAGCGTCCATTGGGGCCATCAATGACGCGTTCATGCCATGGCTCTGCCGAGTGCTCTTTGGCACATGGGAACTACAACTACTCGGCTCGGGCAGCTATCAACTTTAACCAACCTTCAACCAACCAGGAAGGCAAGACAAAAGGAAACAACCAAGGCAAAAGAAGAGGGGGGCAGGGGAGAGAGGATACCTAAACGAGGAGAGCCACAGCCACACAACCGCGCAGACACCATATAAACAAGGGAAATAGGAAGGTCGGGGGGAGCGGGGAACAGGCGGGGAGGGGCAAGGGAGACCGCCATTTGGGGGCGGGACACATCCAACACGACAACCTTAGGCTCCCTAACCACAGGGTCATGGAACACAATTGCGTGAAGTTTTAGCCACATCTTTGTAGTAATGGATAGATTACTGTCCAGGATGATATGATCTCAGTGCCAGTGAGACCCTGCCACCTCTACATTCTCGAGCAAGACCCCATTATGGTGTTAATCGACACTATATCTCCCCGCGCTTTTCCCTCTCTGTTTCCTGTGCACTCTGGGAGGGACATTGCTCTCCCTTGGTCTGTGCTCTCACTTGTGCTTCCCCAATAAGCTAGTTACGCGGGAGGGCTGATCCAATAGTGATTCCACGGGGCTATATTGGCTGGCCACCGGGCCATCCAATTTTTTTAACCTGGTACGCTCACTAGTCATGCCCCTTGGCTCGTACTATGCAATTTGTGCCCGCCTTTTCTACTCCCTTTCTCCTTTCCTTTAGGTGTGCGCGACCTGGCATCGTTGCTTCCCCTCGGTGTGCGATTCGAGCTACTGGCAGCTTCCTGGTTCATTATCTTAAGGCTAGCCACCCACACACAACAAAGCACGCAGCGCGCCAACAGGTGAGGGTCAAGATCACAACGCGTAAGGCGTACAAACCTACGCATACNTTATCTTAAGGCTAGCCACCCACACACAACAAAGCACGCAGCGCGCCAACAGGTGAGGGTCAAGATCACAACGCGTAAGGCGTACAAACCTACGCATACGTGACCACTCGTAAACAAATATGTATATAAACATGTATATTATATACATTTATAAATCAAACGAAATACGTCGCTCGCCCGCCGTGATCNCTACGCATACGTGACCACTCGTAAACAAATATGTATATAAACATGTATATTATATACATTTATAAATCAAACGAAATACGTCGCTCGCCCGCCGTGATCGTCGAATCAAAAAATGCAAACTGAAAAAGACAGCTTCACACTCGCACTGCTCACTTCTTTTTCCAAAAGGAATTGGGGATTTTCGAGTCCCAAGCCACTTAGGGCTTGGGAGTGGCCAGTTTTTGTTCAGTGGTGGGTGGGAGGGTGAACAAAAACGACACCCACAAAGGCGTGGGGAACTCTCCCACCCACCACTAAGCCATACAGCGGGATGGCATCTAGGTACATTGCCGGATCCTTCGACTTGAAAGCGGAATTACAAGTTAGCAATGGTAATTCGTCTAAGTAAAGTGGAACAGTTGGCCATTTTTCATCTNTCTAGGTACATTGCCGGATCCTTCGACTTGAAAGCGGAATTACAAGTTAGCAATGGTAATTCGTCTAAGTAAAGTGGAACAGTTGGCCATTTTTCATCTTCTCACCCAGTCGGTCGATTTCAGTGTTGAACAGCTTGCCGCCGTGCCTGGCATCACCAATTTGGACACNNNTAAAGTGGAACAGTTGGCCATTTTTCATCTTCTCACCCAGTCGGTCGATTTCAGTGTTGAACAGCTTGCCGCCGTGCCTGGCATCACCAATTTGGACACATCACAGTACTAGTTGTGTAAGCCATATATCCACCCAAAACCCTCCCATCTAGAGAGTTACCGCGTCGCTTGCGCTTTCTCTATTTCCTTCAATTTAAAAACCAANGTACTAGTTGTGTAAGCCATATATCCACCCAAAACCCTCCCATCTAGAGAGTTACCGCGTCGCTTGCGCTTTCTCTATTTCCTTCAATTTAAAAACCAAACCGAAAAACCACAAACAACCGTCGCCAAACACGTGAGGCTATCGCCACGGTATAATAAAAATAATATATCAAAAACTTCGCATACGACGGCTTCACTCACGCACGCAATTGAGATAAATCCTTTTTTCCTTTTCTTTATTATGCTCAGGTGGTTGGCTACCACAACCTGTTCCATTTTTGTCTCAATCACTTGACCCAAGTTTGGTCTTCCGAGTGAAAGAGACCCCNCTTTTCTTTATTATGCTCAGGTGGTTGGCTACCACAACCTGTTCCATTTTTGTCTCAATCACTTGACCCAAGTTTGGTCTTCCGAGTGAAAGAGACCCCTTGGTACCGAGGTCGGCCAAACGTCACCACAGCTCCAGTGTAGATCCTTTCTTACGCCTTTTCTCTGGGGGCGCTTGTGGTTCCAATTTCCTTTTCTGCATTTCAGAGTGGAAAGAATTTGCATGTGACATAAACTCATTCAAAACCAACCATTCCTGTTGAAATGGATCCCATCTGATCCTCTCCGACAAAGGAAAATTGTCAAACTTCTGATTTGTCAAGTCGTCTGCCAACTGATTCAAGTTCCGGGGTATCCAGTCCAATACCAAGTTGCACCTACCCAATCTCAACGACTCAGAAAGTTCCATAATGAAAACCGTAAGAGGAAACTTCGTGCTCATCCACTTACTCAGAGCATAGGTGTTGGACTGGTTGTCCGTCTTCCCTCTGAGCCAGCAGACCGCCTCCGACCTCCTATCAGATGGAGGCATCCAAAGCTTCACCGCCACCAAACTCGCAAGCAACTCCAGTGACGCAATGATCCTCTTGGGATCTTTTCGAATGTTCAACCAAGGTGCCCAAGACGCTGACACCTCTTCAGAAAACCATTCAACTATCCGTCCATCTGAGTCTTGCTTAAACCCACCAATCCATGCTGCCTCATCTGTTGCTTTTGCATCTGTAAAGAACAACAATCCCCCATCCACCGGCTTGTCAAGTGATGGGGGGCTTTGCAAATCTCCGCCTGTTGCAAAACGCTCTCCAAGAAATCTCAGAATGACTCTGATCATTGCCGGCAGCCTCAAAACTCCGCGCTTGTTGCGCACTGCTGCGCACCAAGAATAAAGTGGTCCTAGGAAAGGGCGTTCCCATGTGAGTGCCATCGCAGCAAAACCTAAACGACCCAAACCCTGGTCAAAGTTCCTTGCTGTAGTCGTCCCGGTGGCTGCAAGATCCATGACCCAATTGCGCATCCACTGAGCCCTCTTTGGTGATAGACCAAGCTTGTACACTGTGTAGTCTGTAAAAAGACCTATCCACTCCACACGAAGTCCGCCCCTCTGTTTTGACCACTTAAAGGGAAAACCCAAAATTGATAAGAAGAGGAATGCCAATGTTATACCTCGTCGACCGCCTGCACTGGCTCCTAGGGCCTCCAAATCGTCTGCAAAAAGTAAGAGCTCCACCGGCATGCTTGGCCCCAACAACTCGTGAACCAGTCTGATTCCAGCACCTGCAATCCTCCCCCACCAATATGAAGCGCAAGAAACTCCAAATGTCCCCACATTGATCCGTATCCAAGATTCGACATGCCAACAATCCCCTCTCCTTCGGCGCATGCAAGAAGCGTCTGTGTGCCTTACTGATATCACCCACCAAGCTGAAGACTGAGGACCTCTTCCTCTCAAAGTATGCTAGGTTCATAACAAAGAGGGCTCGTGACCCCGAGGAACTAAATAGGGCCGTACGTATCCTGTTGTTCACCTTTGTCCCATGAGTTGCGTCATGTATGACACGTTTTTTGCCCTGGTGATTCTCTTCCACCAATACTGCAAGAGATGATATAGCAATCTTGTCAGCAAATCTCTCCTCGGCCTGTTCCATGGTGAGCTTCTCCATCAAACCTTCTGCACATTCTTCATCAAAATGGTCCCTCACAAACTGAGCATGCGCTGAGACCGATTGATAGTTTGAACGCCAAATTTCTTCCTGCATGTGTGGGTCATCTTCAAGCCTCCATGCAGTCTGTTCCTCATACGCATGAGGTGTACGAGGAAGTGGGTTTAGCACCCCCACCGGGAATCCCCGTTCGCCCTGTAGAAGAAATTCTCTATCCGCATCATCTACAAAAGACAAAAGCTCTTTCATCAAACGCAAGTAGAAGGGCTGACCCTTTGCAACAAAGTCCAGCCCCTCCTGTCTGGAGCCAAATTCCTTGAGCAACTGAATCCAAAAAGTCCGCACCTTGTCTTTGAGAACGTCATCCCTGACAATACCGCAGCCCTCTTCTCCTCTGACTGCCATTTCAAAGCAAGCTCTGTCCAGAAGTCTCGGATCACCAAGATGTCCCTCGATGATCTCTATGGTGCCCTTTCTCAAGCGTTCCCAAAAGTCACCCATGCTCCAGATTCTATCTTCCATGTCCCATCTTCCCATAGAAAGAAGCCCAGCGCCATCGTGAAAAAGCCTGTCCTTCCCCGGTGGTTGACATTTGCGTGGATCTCCACGTCCTCCTAACAGTTTCGAACCATCTGGTTCCGCAGTGATGTAGTCCCCTCTGACCGAGGGTTTCTCCTGTTGCCCCACGCCAGCGAGGTCAGGCACGCTTGTTGTCGCCGACTGCAAATTTGAAACATTTGACACAAATTTCTGTAAAATGCATGTTGCAATCCAACGGCACATGTCTGAAGGCCATTGCTCTGTACCTGTTGTTGCAAAATTATTGCCAGAAGAGCCCACAAGCTGGCGCTTTGCAGAGCGCGTTGCCAGAGGTCCCACATAGAAACCTTGATCATCAAACTCTGGCGGTCCCACTGCAAAATGCGATGGGATAGAATCAAAACCACCCAAAAGCAGCCTTGTTGGTTTCAAATATTCTGTACCAAAGTCTTCCTGGTAAAAAGCCGCAGAAATAACATTTTGCATTGCAAGGAGTTTGATAAACATCTCAAATTGCCACATGCTCCCTGGTCTGTAGCCTCGGTTTTCTCCTGACTTTATGGCCCCTAAGTCTTCGGGATTCTCAAACAGCGCCATAACCGTTCCATGCTTCATCTGCGTCTCAAAGGCCACAAAGGAAAAATCTGCCATAATGTTGCCCCAGTTTGCACGTTTCCTCTCTGACCATGTCATTCTTTTGAAACCACGCGGCATAACAAAGGATCGGACCGGACGGGGTCCACGACGATTTGCCTATGTCACCCTTGAAAAAGTGCTACAAGGTGGACTGATGAGCACTGCAAAATATCGACCAGATGCTATCTTGCTTAGCAAGCGCTGCTGGACTTGATCCTTGGTGAGATCGAGGTGTGGCTTGACCTGTATGTCAACCATTTCAACCTCCACGGTCACTCCAAATTGCTTTGACAACTTGTGTAGCCATGATGAAACTGACTTCTTCCTGGGTTTTCCAGAAAAAATGTAAAGGACCCTGCAAACTTGCTTCGAAGATGGCGAAGTCCTATCGTCGTGCCTCTGCTGCTCACCTGGTCAGACTGAGCCCGTCGTGTCCAACGGCGCCTTATCCTCTCTGCAGTTCAAAGCATTGTGTCCTTTCTTGAAGCATCTGTTGCACAAGTGAGCAAACTTGCATTTCTGATAGCTACACTTTCCTTGATTGAAGCGAAAACAAATCTTTGCCCCGTCAGGTGTTGTAGCTGCTCCCTTTCCTTTTGACTTTCCTTTACTGTTACTTCCCTTGCTCATCTTGCCTTTCCCCTTTGGATTCCAATCCCCCCAGTTGGTCGGAGGATGAGATCTCTTGCTGTAGAGAGCCAAAGGTGTAATGAAATGCCTCTCCTTTGTCACAGGACACTTCCATGCATGCTCAAGAGCTGCGCCTGGCTTCATGTGATCCGATGTCATAAGACTGTATGCACGTTTGCGCACAGCCTGCTCGTAACTGAGGACTAAGCTCCAAGGTGGACTCTGTATTTGATTCCCTTGCAAGTCAGTTGATGTAAGTCCCCACACATAGTCGCCTAAAAGGTAATCTTTGTAACGGTCCATGATGTCTTTCGTCATGTCCTGTATCTCCTCTCGATTGCTGTGTTTCAACGCCAGCATCAAAATGCAATGCAACATGACTGAGAGTCTACGCCTTAGCTGTTCAGGACCTGTAGGCAGTGCAACTGTTGTCGAACCTTTCCTCACTGACAAGGAGCCTTTCGAATCAAAAACAGGGATCATGATATCTGGATCAACCTCATCCTTAGAAACCACTTCTGAGAGCAACTCTGCACGAAACTCTCCATTCTCCAACTCCTGCAGTTTCTTTTCCATGTANTATCGGTTTGGTCCATTCACGTGTGTCCATCTCAGCCTCAACCTCTGCCTGACGCTTCTGCTTAGTCTGAGTCTCCCTCCAAGCACATATGACTGATGCCAACTGAGCTCGAGATTCCAAACCATCGTCTGCATCTGTAGCAAATGAAACTTTCATCACCTGAATCAGATCTTCCTCAGAACGAAAGAATGATGAAAACTTCTGCACTGAAGTGATCCCATTTGTGAAGAAAGCAGCTTGAAGATCGTCTGTAACATCGTTCCGTGACAGAGTGAACCTAAGATCTGCTCCGCCCTTCTTAAGGGCCTCTTCTCTGGGTATGGGCCCGGCCATCGTCGCAAACTACTGATGAAATGCCCAAAATACCTACCATGTCCTGCCTGCATGTTGTTCATTCGAATGAGAAAAAGCTTCAACACAATTTCAAACAACGAAGTAGAAAATGCAAAGACACCAACATTGATTCAGCTGTCTTTTGCTCTGCATGCCTATGCTGAGCCTCAAGCCCCGGAGAAATCTGCGGATCTCTCTAAACCGACTGTCACTCCCGGACAGATTTCCAGCTGTCCCTATTTTTCATGCCGTGTCCATTTCACTGAAAAAGAAACCAATGTGACATGTCACAGCAAGTCTCCCTTCTCAAAAGAATGCACTGTCATCCCAAATGTGACAAGACTACAACACAAGCGAAATCAAAGAACCTGGCACCTCAACTCAAGATTTGCTGCAAGCAATCTCTCCAATCAATCTGAATCAATCCACACGCAACATCACACTTCACCAAGTTTCCGGCTTGCATCGCAAGTCTTTTCACCACCGGCCAGCTGAGATCCCGGTCTCTAAGAGACTGATCTACATCCGTGGCTTTCTCCAAAATGAAATCCCGTGAAATGCTGTGACATGCACAAGATATAAAATGCAAACTGAAACGCAAGAACACGACATGAGAAGCCAATTGTGAAACACTGCACATCAAGAACTACCTTGTTCCTCTGAGCTTGAAACACTACCTGAGCTGGAAGTCGAGGATGATGAGGATGAATCATCTGAAACCTCTTTCAAGTTTGATTTCGGCCAACATACCTTGCACACATGAGTATACTCCGAACTGTCAGGCAAATGAAAGAATTCTGCGGCCGATTTGAATGTCATCTCACGGCCCATCCAGCATCCACCCTGACTCTTGTGTAAACGCTTGCAACGTCTGCCAGTATTGACAACAACATACAGAGGTTTACGCTCCTCCTTGCTCACAGCTGGTCTCTGATCTGAGGAAACGACAGGATGAGGGCCAGACTGTTCCGCCTCCAGCTCGTCCACATTTTCTACCTGTCCAGCCATGTCCCAACCTGGCTGCACCTTCCAGGCTAAAGATTCTTCCAAGTGTGCAAGAACTTGTGCCAAATTGTCATCATCCAACTGTTCGCAACGTTCACTTAACCATGCACTTGCACTCTCCACAACATCCCTTTCATCTAACAACTCGGATCTGTTCTGAGCACGCAACGCCTTAGCATATTGATGCTGCAATCTCGAAACCACTCCATTGTACATGCGTATGTATGTATCTGATCCATCAGGTTTCCATCTCCCCAACATGTCTCTCTCTTCTCTACCAACTCTAAGCAGTGCCAGACCTGTCGGAAGAGTTGCTCTCTCCGAGTGCTCCGTCCAGAAAGTTGCCAGTACAGAGTCTACCAATGGAACCCGTGAACCAGGACGTTTTGCAGCCTTTCTAACACTTGTGGAATAAGTTGTAATGTCGTTGTACAGTGCCATCGACCTACGGAAACCACTCCACTCCTTATTCAACTTGGGCAACAAATAGTCCCTGTCGAAGTTCGCATGCTCTTTGAATAGATCAAAACCAGTCTTCAACCAGAAAGGGTTTGTCACGAAAGAGTGTTCAGAAACGCAAACGGGCAACTCTTGTACACGTTTAGTTGGTCCAGTTGTCTTCGTGATCCGCAAGATTGTTGTCATCCGACCTGCATAGTATCTGAGCTCCTTTGGTACAATCCTCTGCACATCGTCCCAACGTAGTGAAGCCCATAGCTTCACCAGCTTGATCCATGCAACCAGCCTCAAGCCCAAAACCAGAGACTCATCCTCTACCATGCATTCAAAAGACTCCAAAAACACTGCAGGATACCTCGGAGCTCTCTTCGCCGGGGGTGCATCTTTGGACAGCATTTCGACTATGTAGTCCCTCACGGAAACAACCACATGTGATTCGCCTATCCTCACCCTCGGGTCCAAGCACGCCACCCGCTCCATCCAAACAATGGCCTTCACTATCAGTCCAGGTATTGTTGGTCCACATGGTTCATCAAACCTAGAAAAAAGGTACTCCACCAAATCACCAGGTACAGGATATTCGACCACGCCTTTGGCCGCTTCCAGCCACTGCATGAAAGCCATCCATGTCTTGACATACCGCTTGAGTGTGTTGTAACGTGTACGTCCAGCTAGTGCCATATGCAGATGGCGATCATTGATACAGTGCTCCAAATGCTCCAACGCGGGTGCATCTATCTTTTTCAACTCAAGGTACAACTCCCTTGACCAAAGTTCTTTCTGTTGATCTTCTTGGAGTTTCCTTGCATGTCTTTCCGCAGGTTCTATGGGTTTTCTCCGATTGGGTCTTTCGTCCAGCGTCTCCAAAACCGACTGCACCACCTTTGCAGATGATGATGATGATGAGCTCCCGGCCATCGCCACACGGTCGTGCAACAACGCTGCATCAAGTGGGTCCGTAGCAGTATCTCCCCTCAACCTCTTTGCAAGTGGTTCCAATCTTCTTGCATCTTCAATCCAGGTTGACAATAAATCGACATGCCACTGCTCGCAAACAATACCCAGTTGACGACATGATTGTGTTGCAATGGTATCTGCATCATCAATACTGAAAACAGCTAGCTTCTTACCAGTCAAGCCAAACTTTTCCAAGACTGTCCACAAAGCGTTTTCAGTTTCATTGCCATCCATGAGTCTTCGACCAAAAAATTGCACCAACCCATGGTTTTGATCCACTAAGTGACACCGGTGGAAAATATAAATGATCTTTGCTTTCAAGTGACCGGAAAGCATTGGTTATGTTTGACTCAAAAGAAGGTTCGCTTTCAGATTCCGGAAAGCGCAAAATCAAGATCTGTTCTTATTGTCAAACGTTTGGACTTTATTTTGGTAACCTTTGTTCCACAAGTCCCCAGAGCCCCAAAAAATTCCCAGGCGTAACACTCTTTCTGCCTGGAAATTATTTCTGTGTGTTTTGGGTTTCACCCAAAAGGAAGATTGGAAAATTCCGAAACCAAATAAGGACAACAAGTTTAAACAGTTGGTTAAAAGTTCGGGTCAAAGTTGTCACATTTGGTTTGTTCCAACTTCCAAGTCACCTGACAGAAACTTCCGCACAAACCCCGAGGCGGAAAGAAGGAAAACCGGGTCAACAACGCGTGGATACCTAACCGGGCAGCGCGTAAGAACATACCGGCTCACGCCCACCAAGCTTACACCCGAATACACAGTCGCAACACGTCGCGATTGCGGGTTAAACCACTGGCCGCCGTCCTGGGCAATCACCAATTTGTTACAGTTAAGATTGAAAGGTGGACTGCTTTGCAAGTGTTTGTGAACATGCCAGGTGAAAAAGTTTGGAGTTGACACCAAACACAAAAAGGAAAAAGGACAAACACACGAAACAAAGCAGCAACCCAAAAGGTAACGTGTGCAAACCATCACCACAAACAGAGTGAACAGGTTGTCTGTTGAAGTTGGTTTGGCTGTTTTAGGTTTATGCCAAAACACCAAGGCACATCGTGCAGCGCAGTGCAAACGCAGCACAATACGCAGCGCGCAGGGTAGACGCGTGGACAACGCAGCGTGCCAAGGGAAAAGATCGCGTGGGAAGCGTGTGTGCAAAGCCATGCATTCATGGCAAGAGAAAACACGCATGGCATAGCTGTACAAGATAAAGCTTTATCTGCCTTGCAGAAAAAGNCTACGCATACGTGACCACTCGTAAACAAATATGTATATAAACATGTATATTATATACATTTATAAATCAAACGAAATACGTCGCTCGCCCGCCGTGATCATCGAATCAAAAAATGCAAACTGAAAAAGACAGCTTCACACTCGCACTGCTCACTTCTTTTTCCAAAAGGAATTGGGGGATGTTCCAGCCCCAAGCCACTTAGCCCCACTGGTCATTTCAGCGAGGGAAAGAACCCAAGGAAAGTGTGCAAACCTTCCGAATCATTTCATTTGACACTTCTGTGCGTGAAGCACCAAGCTTTTC
The DNA here is from genome assembly GCA_003297045.1 of Symbiodinium sp. clade C Y103. Classification (NCBI taxonomy): domain Eukaryota; class Dinophyceae; order Suessiales; family Symbiodiniaceae; genus Cladocopium; species Cladocopium sp. clade C. The sequence goes on from BGPT01001369.1 coordinate 67,033, forward strand.
CAGCAAACTGAATCGACCTCTAGACGGATCGTTGCCCATGTTTGAGAAAGTGGGGACGCGAGCAAAGAAAGGATGGACATCGTGATCTGCTTCCATGATAGTTCCATTGTGCAAGATGGTGCGGGCAATATTCGAGGTGGCAAAACCAGAAATCCAAGAAGCTTTGGCAGCCTCATTGTCAATAAACGCAAAAACATTGCAGTTCCGCAGAATGTCAGACCAAGCAAAAAGAGAAATTGCATAGGGTAAAACCTCGGCTTCAAATATGTGTTGCAACTTGTCCCGAGGTCCCCAGGTCGCAACCAAGTCATCCGAAACAATGTGTCCAAAGAAATGCAAGACTTGTCCGTATGCATCTGCTAAGACAGCTCCTGTGGAAGTGCCACTCCACCGTTTGCTGTCCTTCTCTGTGCATGCCCCATCCAAGAAGAGAAAGACAGTTCTTCGGCCCCCCGCATCGACTCTCCGGGGTGGTCCCGTCAAGATACGGGTGAGCATCCGTTCGAAAGATGCCCGAACATTTGGGCTAAGGGGGTGTTCAGCTTTGGACCTGAGCCCTACTGCACCAATGCGATGCAAAGCCAACTTCGAAAATCTTCCAAACAACTGTGCGTCCACAAACAAGAGCCTCGACCGCAAAGACTCGGCTGTGCTTGGGTCCAGCTCGTCATCCGACAGGATCGTGTTGATCTTCTCACGCAGCTCTGTCTGGCGAGCTTCAGTATTCCCAACTGTGAACCGCCCGTCCGGAACGTGGGTCATGTTGAACTCCACTCCAAGGGTACCGAAAACCTTGGCATAAGGTTTGTCCTTCTCCGCATCTTTTGAAAGCTCCCACCCCAAGGTCTGAAAAAGCAATCTGACTATCTGACTCCGTCCCAGCGCGGCATATGCAAACAAAGTCGTCGTAGAAGGAAGACCAAACCAGTCCACCAAGAGAGATACCTATCATCTTGATTGCCTGAGACAATCGCAGGAATGCCGCAACTGAAGCAGTTGCACCGAAGGGCATGGTGCGCATCCTGAAAAGCGCGGGCTGTTTGTTGTCTGGATCCCACACAGCTATCCATGCGAAATCAAGATGTGGTTCACTGATTGCTATCTGTCGGTATGCTTGACGCATGTCATAAGTCTTCCCAACCAGCCTAATGCCGGGTCCACCCTGTTGCATCCAAGTCTTTATCATAGCACATATCTCGTCCACAGTGTCCACCACAAATCGCTCCTGTAGCCCCGTCGCACTGTTGACATGAGATGAGCTGAAATTGTCAATTGGCCGTAGCTTCTGCTTCTGCTGAAGACCGAACCGCGGAGAGACAACACTCTCCTTTCCCAGTTCCTGCGGGGCCAGAAAGAAATCCCTCCGCCACTTCGTCAAGAGTCGCCTGCCACAGCTTGCGATCAGCCTCAAGGTCACCAGTGCTTGTCGTGGAAGCAATCGAGCGTGCCGAAAAAGATTTGGCCATCTTCCTGAAAAAACTTTCATTGATTTCAGGTGCACGTACCTTGGCTGGGAAAACTCCCGAAGCTGGGAGCCAGCCACACAAGGGGAAACCCTCCGCCATCTCCTCCGCAATCTTTGCATCAGGATACGACGCCATCACCGGCAAGCGTTCAAACAGTTTCAAACGCTTGCTTCGGAGGACTTCACGCACATGTGGCTTCATGCCCTGCTTGCAAACCTGCTCCTCACTCTGGAGCTCATCACACAATCGCACTAACTGTTTCGCAAAATTGCACTGAGTCCGCCTGAAAGCCAATCCCGACGGATCGTTGTATGCTTTAATGTTGTCAATCACTGGCTGACTCACCGACATGGCCATCTCAGTCGGGTGAACCAGTTTGCATGCTTCACGGAGAAAATCCATAGGCTCACGAGGTATGCCAGTCATGGCATGTGTAGGCATGCCCTGGTTAATGTTGTCCTTGCTCACACTCACATTCACATTCAAATCATTTGCATCGCCATTCGAAAAATTTTCGGCATCATTGGAAAAAAAATTGTACCACCATTGGCACCCCCCTCGGCATTCACGAAACGAAACAACTTGGAACCTTTGGGAAAAGCCTCGCAAAAATCAGGAATTCGTTTTCCCAAGGCCAGCTTTTGCACAGCAGGTTGATCAGAAATGTCCATGAACGTTGGTTGCAAGAGCTCAGAAAAAATTGGAACCATCTTACGGCCACGAGGTAAACAGCCGAGAATGGCCTTGTTGACATGCTGAGCACTGGGTGAGCCTGCTGTAACATCGGCCACAATCTCTGGGGGCGGTGAGAAATTGCATGACAAAGCATAATCATAAATGGCTTCAGCCCATGATGCACATAAAGTATCATTGTAAGCGCACTCCTCAGCCGTTGCAAAACCTTTTTCTGTCTGTCCCCATTGCAAGTGTTCGTGCGAATCATCGCACTTGCGTTCAAGGTGCAGCCTCAACTGGGGAATGGACGTCCAAATAGCTGTGTCCTTTTTGCGTTTTGCCGCAAACATGCAGGTGTGGAAGCTGAAGGCGATGAGGTTGCGCAATGAGTCCAACAAGTGAACAAAAGGGTCTGTGATCCACATCAGTGAACTTGCTGGGTTTTCGATGCTCCATCCAACATGCTTGGAATTCAACATGAGGACCATCTCACATGTCTATTTCTAAAGAAAATGTGCTTTCTGAACTCTCAGTTTCTGCACAAAGTTGAGTCCAGGTAAGCCCATTGGAAAACTGTAGGAGTCCTGGCTGTATATGCCTTGCCGCTGATGCCGTCCCACACGACGGGGTCAAATTTACGTATAAAATCATGTCCAGTCTCAGCAATTCTTCCAAGACTTCTCGTTGCGCACGCTTGCCAATGTCGATCTGCAAAATTGGTACCCCCTTGGATGCCACAAGATCAACAGCTATCACTTGAAACCTTTTTTGCCTAAGGCGTTTTGACAAGCCGCTTTTGCCACAGAAAACTTCGAACACAACAGCTTTCGACATGCACGTGGCGACTGCAGCGGCGGCAGGCTGTCACTTCTTCTGGCAATTCTGCATGGAATGTCTGCCAGAACACTTGATGCACTCATGGACTCCTTTGACACAACGTGTATGACCATCTTTCTCATGTGTGCTGTTACTGCAGCCGTGTGGAAGATTGTAGTTGTAGCATACACGCATCTTGTTCTTGTTGACCCCAGAAAAACCCTTCAATGCTTCAGGCACCTTGACGCGATCCTCATTGGTTCGCTTTGGCCGTTTTGGCCCACCATGTCTCTTGGGCTCCGGCTTTGCCTTTGGCTTCACACTGGGCTTGTCCTGCTCATTTTTTTTGCTCAGAGGTAGCGCACGCTGGCTCACGGCCTGTGTCACTAAACGGGTAAAACACGGGTGAAACAGGGAGGGAAACCACCCTAAAAAGGGAAACATGCCAAAAACACTAGCCCGGCGCTCAGTAGTTCTTCAAGACGTTGTAGTGGACGCGGATCAATGGATTGGATGGAATCCCGATCAGAGCCAGTTCACGATCCCAGATCATCATGTCGAGTTGACTTCAATATATCAAGATCGAGAGAAGATCAAGAGAATGTTCCAATACGTCACATTGAGAACCTCGTACAAAAGCATAGATCGAGGATGCTCCAGCTGTAGTCTTCCGCACCAAATGGTACGGAAGAACTGAACCAATCCTCATGCCACTTCTCTATCTTAAGTGCAAGCTTTGCTATAACAAATTGATAACAGCATCAATAAGACCCCAGAATCGCACTTGTTGAAGATCAGACTTGGTCGCCAAACAGTGTAGCAATTTCGAAAAATGTCAGAAAGCGTTGAAACCGCAGCCATCATTTCAATGTACTGCAGTGTCTCGCAATCATCCGAAAGCCAACCAAAAGGGGGCCCCCCCCCAAAGGGGAGGGGGGCCAAGTCATGCAAAAAGTCTCAAAATAGTGCACATTAGTCTCAGGAACCTTGATGGCGATGTAAAAGAGTTCAAGGACTTCAAGTTGTCCTCTAGTCGTCGATATAGGGGGGCATAGTTGCATGTCCACTCTTCATACATTCACTATGCCCTCGTTGCGGATAGAATGGCAATCTCAGGATGCGAGGGCTTCTTCGCCATTACCAGCCGAGCTCCCTAACCACAGGGTTATGGAACATAACTTCTATTGAATACCCAGCAGGGAATTGGTTGCTAGCTTGTGCTTTGGCTTGAGCCGTGGGAGGTTAAAGGGGCAAGAGAATTCCGCGGGGATCCACTCACCGAGCACATGTGCGCTCAAGATGATCTCCCCTCAGGAATTCACACTGCCCTGCGTTAAGCTCTGTTCGTCTACCATTACTCTTAGCTCGTACTCAATGGGCGTGGTGCAATATTTGCCCCCCCAACGACAGGGTTGTCACTGCTTGTCCTGCTCGGAATCGGGCGATCGTGCCCGCTTGATACTTGTTGCACCAGGTGTTGGAAGCAAATGGAAGACAACCTGAAGGGAGTTGTATCGATCCAAGAGAGCCTTGTCAAGCGGGAACTTGCCATCGGCCCCCCACTTTGATGTTCGACTTGCACTGGTCAAATGCACGCATCCACAATTCCTTGTCAGCCCGAAGCACTGATGCAATGTCCGGTGCACGAAAACCAGGTGGTGCACTCCTCGTCATGTGTGCCATGAAAGAATGGCGGATCTTCTGATGTGTTGCATATGTCAAAATGTTTGCCTGTTCACATACTAAGCCTCTTCTGACGAAAGCGTTCTGGACCTTCAAGTCTGTCGACAAGTCAGCGCTCACCTCGGAAGCTTTGCTCTTGACCTGAAGCTGCTAGTCCTCGAGCACCACATTTCTCCTGTCAACCTTCATTGTTTGCAACTCTTGTTCACGGCTAATGCACTTGGACAAAGGCAGGTACTTTGGGGCGCACTCTTCCAGCATGGTTGTGAAGAAATCGACAACAGAATGGACCGGCTCGTAGTCACCTTAGATGACGACTGATGACGAAGTGATCTTTTCGGCTTGTGTCGCCGGATCCTTCATCCCTCTCCTTGCTGTGGCTCCACTCGCTGTCGTATCGCAGCCACTGCCACAGTGATTGCTTCATAGCACATCTGACGTAACTTGCTCTCAAGTCCCAACGAAAGTCCATTACGAAAGTCCATTGAAAACACCGTCCTTTACCTGCCGAAATCTGTTCTCATCCAACTGTCCAGGCTGTCCGCACACTACATATGCAAGATGGTGAACGTCTTAAGCTCCTGGTCGCTAAGCGCTGTCACCTCTGCAACTGAGAGGCCAGCCTCCTTGGGGCAGCAGCCGAAAAACCTTCGGCGAAGGTACCTTAAGGTCGCTTCGAAGGTACCTTATAAGCCTTCGTCGAAGGGTCCGCGGCCGCGGGGGGGGACGAACGAACGAACGAAGCCTTCGAAGGTACCTTAAGGCGGCTTCGAAGGCTTCGAAGCCCCCTTAAGGTACCTTCGAAGGCTTCGAAACCGCCTTCAGGTACCTTCGAAGGCTTCGAAGGTACCTTAAAGGGGCTTCGACGAAGGTATCTTAAGCGGGCTTCGACGAAGGCTTCGAAGGTACCTTAAGGCGGCTTCGAAGGCTTCGTTGAAGCCCCCTTAAGGTACCTTCGTCGAAGCCCCCTTAAGGTACCTTCGAAAGCTTCGAAGCCGCCT